>NW_025913353.1:0-21304 GCF_018835915.1 Vigna umbellata
TAGCTATTAACTGAGATGTACCACACTGTATCTATATATCTGGTATATTCATAGAACATGTGACCTTTGTTAATATCAAACTTAATCCTTGAAAATCAGAGGAGTAGATCATGATATGATGAAGTTATATGTAATTAGTCCGGTATATAAAGAAAGCATTAATCCTGAAGAATCATCTACGATATTCTAATAAAAAATAAAGACATTTCCACAGGTTCTAACACTCAATTTAAAGCTTATTATAAAGAAAACCCTCCTTCTAATAGAAAACAAATAAGTCCTAAAAAAGTCAGGGAAAGAACAACCTAAAAATATTGCACAGCCACCGAACAACTAGAGGGACACAACAAATCAAACATGGGTGTCAAACAAGAGGTGAGATCAGGTGTGAAGCAGTAGTTTTACTTTCCAGATTATCCTTTATGGACTGAAAGGGTGCTCATTAAGGCACTAAACTAACATAGCATAAAGACATTCAAGAGAGATCCAAAGACCAAATAAGATATAAAAAATAGCTAGAGACAAACAACATCAAAGTAAAAGCCTAAAGTCACATCCAAAGAAGTAAAGACTGGGACACCGACAACACTCCATGGGACATAGCTAGGGTAAAAATAAAGACAAAAAAACATATTATTGAAGGAGACACACTCAACCTGAAGTCCAAAGCTATCACAGATTTGAACAGAGGCAAGCGAGTTCAACCATGGAGCCAAAAAGGGAGATACAAACTTTCTGAGAAGAAGATACACAGCAATTTTAACTATTCGAAATTAAGCAAAAAGTTGCAGAAAGTAAGATAAGTTCGGGAGAAAGTTCTATAAAACAAATTAATTTTATTTTTTAAGAAAGAATGAAGTTGAAAACAGTAAGACAAAGAGGATGACATCGCATACTGCTCTAGATAACCATGTGGAGGAAAGGAAAGAATTGAGAGAAATCTATCACTGAATTAATGTTAATAGAAATATATCACAATTTCAGAATATTTTTTATATATTCATTAAATTTATAATACTAACTCTAATGTATATTAATCTAACTAAACATGTGGAGGAAATCATACTAAGATAAAGAAAGATGATAACTATTCATAAGAGATAAAGATGAACAGAGAAATTGAACCAAAAGATAATTTAAAATGTGATAGGATATGATAAGATATTTTTGTATATTCTAACATTTATTTAGTGTAAACTAAGGCATGTCGTGCCTTGCTCAAGACATGCATAAGATCTTTGCATAATAACGGTCACGAATGAAAATTGTAATGCTCCAGTTATATCATGCCTATATGTTACATACTGTCTTTCCAGAATAGAAGCATCTATTATTTACAAATAATAAATTTCTTAAATATAACACTGAAAAAGATGATTGTGATACTGCTTCTGGTAATACAAATCTTACGAGTATGAAATAAACAAATTAATTCTTGGTTGCCAAAATATAAATATCTAAAATACAAGGGAAGATTAAAATACGGTGTGTATAAGTACAAAACAAAAGGTATTTTCTTTAGAGAATTCAGGATAAACCATTAAGTGGAGAACCTTAACGCAATGCTAGTGTGTATCATAAAGTTCAATCTGCTGGAACTGCAACTGCATGGCAACAGTTATTACTCATCATATTCGGAACCTAGCCATTCATTAATGAGACCGTTCGCAACCTGGAACTGAAAGTAGAGAAAAGAAAAGAAAGATAGCATTTCTTGACTGATGGCAACACAACAGAACAAAGGAGAGAGATCAGGTTTCCATTTCACAACGATTCCTCATATCCCAAAGAGATTATTGTCTATTTACAAATGATAACAAATATGAAACAATTCCTTTCCCTCCAGTAACTCCCTTTACCTACAAATGATCTAAAGATGCTAATTAACTACCCCTTTCCAACAGTCCTAACATATGCCAAAACAAGATCTTGATGTCATGTGGCTCTAATGCTGGACGAACTGAGCTCACAAACCACAAGAAGAGGTAAGAAACTGTAGGTGTGGGTTAGGATGCCCAGTCTGTAATTCAAGTCCAAAGGTCTATTCAAGACAAAGAGTTATAGTAGACGTTAGTCAGACATTTGTTGAGTTGGTCCTTGAGAAGTTGTGTTTGGTTCAGAAAGGGATTGCTCTTTAGCACAGTCGTCTACTAATTTTAATACAGAAAAACTATTTGTTTCCTATTCTCTATTTCTGTTCTTGATATTTTCAGTTTGAAAAGATCTCAGTTGCCTAACAGTGGGTGTTGTTGAGCCTGAAACTTTACTCTGCAAGAATGGGTAATACATTTTACAAACAATGCAGAAAGTAATAACACGTTTAACCCAAAAGTCCTTCAGAACTTCAACAAGAACCAGAAAGAAAAAGCAACAAGAACAGGTAAAAGTAATTATACTCCGTTAGATGGTGCCACTTGTCATGGAGTCATAGGGATTCAGCTAAAGTTAAGAGTATAAGCAGGCCACCGGTTTCATGTTATATGGAGACAATGGGCAAAATTCAGGAGAAAGAAGCAGCCAACTCATAAACTTCAACACAGAGAACACAGTAACCACAATAAAAATAAATCATAATTTTCAATTTTCAATTGTTTCAAATTTGATTTATAATGAAAAAATCACATCTGAAACTCAAAACAATATAATTCAAGTTAAAAATAACACAACTATAAACTAATACAACTTCAATGTGATAAGCAGCAGAAGCCTCGACTTTTGATTTAATTGATCAATTCTCCTTCATTTGAATAATGATGTAAACTATATTTAGCCTTCAAGTTATATTGCAGGCAAAATTGTGAACCGACTCCACGGCAGGACAGACCAACTTTCTTACATGATAATAATATGAATACATAATCAAGTGATAAAGAAGGAGAAATTACACTGTATTCAAAGAAACAAAAGCTGTGATCCATCGGCAAACAGTAAGTAAGATAGAACTAAATAAATTGAGGCAATGCGTCTCACTCAGACACGACAACCTGTTTATTGTCCTCTGGCAATGAATCCACTAACTTCTTCCCAATTAAATGGTGAACAAGTACACCTGCTGCAACACTAACATTTAAGCTTTCCACGGCCAAAAATGATAGAAACTCTCTACCAGAGCTCTGAGCATTCAAATCATTACTTTCACCATCCAATTCACTAGTATTTGGGTCAAGAGGAATATTCCCAGGAATCCTAACTAACTGAGTGCATGATCTCTCCACCAATGGTCTCAAACCAGTGCCCTCGCTGCCCAAAACAAGAATAGTAGGCGGACCTGGTACAACCTCATCCAAAGAAATAGCTTTGGTGGAGACAGAGCCCCCAAGAACCCGCCAACCATTTTCAGCTGAAGACACCAAGAATTGCATCATATTCTTGCAATATCTAAGTTCCATTAACTCAAGAGAGCCTGCACTTGCTTTGCTCACAACACCACTCAATGGAGCTGAATTCTTGGCACATAAAACTACCCCAGTCGCTCCAAAAAAGTATGAAGACCTAATTATTGCCCCTAAATTCTGTGGATCGGTAACCTCATCCAAAGCTATCCAAAGGGAACCCTTCCCCTCATCAACAGAAACAGGGTCCAGTTCCTTTATTTTCACCATCTCTAGTGGTGAAGCATCTAAAACCAAACCTTGATGAGGACGGTTATCAACCACCATATTCAGATCGTGTTTTGATGCTTCTTTTACACTCAAATCTAGCTTCTCAGCAATCTTTAGAACTCTTTCAAAGCCTTTCTTGTCCTTCTTCTTCCTATTATTGCTACTCAAATCCAATCCTTCTTGAACATACAATGCATAGAACTCCCTTCGATCAGCTGACAATGCAGCCAAAACAGGACCAACCCCATAAATCCCTTCACCAACAATCTTAGGCACAGTGGATTCAGTGGCCTCTTTCCATGTCTTTCTACCCCAGTTCTCCTGCTTATTCCATCTTCGAAACTCGGGTCTCTCCGTTCCAACTTTTGCCCCCACCGTCCCCTTGAACCTATTCTTTATGTTATCCCACCTTGGATCCTCAATCTCCTCCCCCATTTCATCATCAACTTCTTCCTCGTCACTATCATCATACTTCACATACCTTTTGCCATAATCACTCCTGTGCTCTCCAGCCTTCTCAACCAATCCACTCTTCCTTTCCTTACTAGCAGCTGCTGATGCACCGCCTTTCATAGAAACTGTTGCAGCCGTTGCTGATCTCGGCTTAATTTCTGGAACTGTTGTTTTATGACTTTTATCTAACCTTTCAATGGATTGTTCCCAAGAGGACTTAGCACTCACCTTCTTTGCTGAACCTTCCTGGATAGAGGCACTAATCCTAGTCATCTTTGCTTTCTCCACCACCTTACCTTCTCCCTGAACCTCATTAGCCACTTCTAACCAAGGAAGTTGTTTTTCGCCACTTCTTGACCTATAATACCTTCTAGCAATTTGTACCATAAAGCCGTACGGATTTGCTAACTTCCCCGCTTCCGAGGTTCCAAATTTATGTGAAGTGGGGATCATTAAGATGTGGTTTTGATTATAAGCAAGCGGTAAAGATAGGGACCTTAAGGCGTTGGGTGAAGCGAAGCATTTGGGTTGCGAAGAGATTTTAGCGGCAAAAGGAAATGCCTGGACTTTGGAGATGTTGGTGTACATTGAGGTAGCACTAGAATAACTACGAACTCGTCAAAGTGAAAACCCAGAAAAGAATCTCAAGTATTGATAGAATGGATTGAGGAAGGAGCAACCATGTGAAAACTGGATTAAAGTACAGTGAAGTTTTCAAAATGATAATGCCTTATCTTTCTTTCCTACATAGATGTGCATGCGAAATTAGGGCAGACAGAGACTACAGGAGATGATTCGTGATTGTTCAGAGGGGCAATTAAACGACACCGTTTAATGTTCTTATTTGAACTTTTATTGATTAATAAATTATTTTAAAATAATCATAAAAGTAAGAAAATGTAAATTAATAATGAAATCTTATGTAAATATGAAAAATATACTAATTTTACAATTTACAGAAACAAAACATTGAAATTAAATTAAATATATCCAATAATATTTAATCTGGTTGATCCAAAATTTAACCATAATGTATAAATAAATAGTTTATTTTATTTTTTGGAAAAATATTATTTGAACTTTAGATAACATCACTTTTTTATATTCGAATTTTTTTTTCTTAGCTCCTTAATAAGGATAGAAATCAATAAAATTAGTATTTTCTTAGCTCCTACAAACATTGAAAAAAAAATCAAGAATTTGCAACTGTAATTACAAATAATACTTTTTTCACTTGGTGAGTCAAACTCGAACCGAGTTCGCCTTTAATTGAAGAATAAAATAAATAAAAAAAATTCTCTAAGGTTAACCACATAACAGGATAATCGGACGCGAAAAATTACCGATATATATGTGGCTGGCAAAAGAAGAGACATGCCGCTCACCTCTCCCCTGCTAAATCTCCGCTCCCTCCACTGTCGTATCCGCCACTGCTACTCCTCCACCGTCCGAAACTTCATGGCCGCCGCCGAGCCCATAAGCCCATCAAACACTCGTGTGGGCTGGATCGGCACTGGCGTCATGGGCCAGTCCATGTGCGCCCACCTCATCCGGGCCGGCTACACTCTCACCGTCTTCAACCGCACTGCTTCCAAGGCCCAACCTCTCGTCGACCTCGGGGCCCACTTCGCTGCTTCCCCCAACGCCGTCGCCTCCCGCTCCGATGTCGTATTCTCCATCGTCGGCTACCCCTCCGACGTGCGATCCGTCCTCCTCCACCCAACCTCCGGTGCGCTCGCCGCCCTCCGCCCCGGCGGTGTCCTAGTTGACATGACCACCTCGGAGCCCTCCCTCGCCGCCGAAATTGCGGAGGCAGCCGCGGGCAAAGGCTGTCACTCCGTCGACGCCCCCGTCTCCGGCGGCGACCGAGGCGCGAAGAACGGAACCCTAGCGATTTTCGCCGGCGGGGAGGAATCGACAGTGAAGAATCTGGAACCCTTGTTTTCAGTGATGGGGAAAGTGAACTACATGGGAGGGAGTGGGAAGGGGCAATTCGCGAAATTGGCGAATCAGGTGACGATAGCGTCGACGATGGTGGGGCTGGTGGAGGGAATGGTGTACGCGCACAAGGCGGGGTTGGATGTAGGGTTGTACCTGGAGGCGATTTCCACCGGCGCGGCCGGTTCGAAGTCGCTGGACTTGTACGGAAAGAGGATCTTAAAGAGGGATTTTGAAGCGGGGTTTTTCGTGAACCACTTTGTTAAAGATTTGGGGATTTGTCTGAAGGAATGTCAGAACATGGGGATTGCTTTGCCTGGTNTGTGTGTGTGTGTGTGTGTGTGAGGTTTGCTAATTTTAAGGATATTTGAATAATTTTTTATTTTTTTTATTTTAAATTAAAAATAAATATTAAAAATATCTCTATGTTTAAAGTATGTCTGCTTTTATGAATAAAATTTTTTTATCAACTAAAAATTTGATACACTTTAAGAGGTTATATAAGTTAAGAAATATATATATATATATATATATATATATATATATATATATATTAAGTCAGGAAATTAACAATTCAAATATATATATTTTGGCGCACCATATAAGTATTCATGCAGCTGTATAGTTGATTATAAAGGTTGAAAACTTGTCAAGTAAAATTTTTAGTATGAAGGTTGAGACTATTTTCTGACCTAACAAAGTTGTAGAAACTCATAGTAGGAAATATATATATAAATTAAGAGGAATGAGCATAATTACTTCGTTGTCATCCATAATTATTTATACTCAGAAGATAGAAATTAATCTCTTATCAGAAGTACTACTTCCAAATGAAAAATGGCATTTGACATTATTCATTTAAGAGGTGAAACAGGATAAATATTTTAAAATAAGATAGTGATTCCAATTGTCAGAAGGAAAAGAGGAAAATAAGTATTTGATAATTTGTTGTTCATGTGTGGCTCAGTCCTTCAAAATAAAATAAATAAATAAATAGTGAAGCAAATTTTGATTTCTAATTGAAGAAGGGTGTTCACATTAAAAGTTCCAAAAATAATTGCCTGTACAACAGGTCCAACTTCAAAAATGTCAACACTACAACTCCAGAATATGTTTTTGGTAATATAAAACTTGAATTTCAGTTTAGACTAACTCGAAAATCATGTGACATCCATGCTTTTAGTAGGAATAATGTTTTTCTGCTACTTTATGTTGGGATTCTGAAAAATTAAGAGCATTCACTTCAACTTTCAAAAATAAGATATATCAAGGAATTACAAGCTGTTGACCACTTAAAATTGCAATGCTTATATATATATATATATATATGATGATGATGATAAAAACTATGGAAACATAAGTACCAAATGAAATTTAAGGAAAGAAACAAAAAATCCCCTTATCTTAAGGGCCATATAGGAGAGTGTTTTTTCGCTGTGTTGCTGCTATGTCCATATATTATTTAATGATGAGGCTCTTGCACAGTGAACTTTGTTATCTTGTTCCTATTCCTCTTATCCCCATAATTTTTGTGGGCATGTGTATGTATCAGACAGACAGACAGAGAGAAATTTCCTTATGATTTTGATCAACTCTTACCATATTGTACAATCTGTTTCCCTTAATTGAAGTTTACAATTTTTTATTGTATGATAATATGTAATTAGATTATAAGAGTTCCTCTATCTCTCTATCTGCATCCAATTCTTGCTACTAGCTATTAACTGAGATGTACCACACTGTATCTATATATCTGGTATATTCATAGAACATGTGACCTTTGTTAATATCAAACTTAATCCTTGAAAATCAGAGGAGTAGATCATGATATGATGAAGTTATATGTAATTAGTCCGGTATATAAAGAAAGCATTAATCCTGAAGAATCATCTACGATATTCTAATAAAAAATAAAGACATTTCCACAGGTTCTAACACTCAATTTAAAGCTTATTATAAAGAAAACCCTCCTTCTAATAGAAAACAAATAAGTCCTAAAAAAGTCAGGGAAAGAACAACCTAAAAATATTGCACAGCCACCGAACAACTAGAGGGACACAACAAATCAAACATGGGTGTCAAACAAGAGGGGAGATCAGGTGTGAAGCAGTAGTTTTACTTTCCAGATTATCCTTTATGGACTGAAAGGGTGCTCATTAAGGCACTAAACTAACATAGCATAAAGACATTCAAGAGAGATCCAAAGACCAAATAAGATATAAAAAATAGCGAGAGACAAACAACATCAAAGTAAAAGCCTAAAGTCACATCCAAAGAAGTAAAGACTGGGACACCGACAACACTCCATGGGACATAGCTAGGGTAAAAATAAAGACAAAAAAACATATTATTGAAGGAGACACACTCAACCTGAAGTCCAAAGCTATCACAGATTTGAACAGAGGCAAGCGAGTTCAACCATGGAGCCAAAAAGGGAGATACAAACTTTCTGAGAAGAAGATACACAGCAATTTTAACTATTCGAAATTAAGCAAAAAGTTGCAGAAAGTAAGATAAGTTCGGGAGAAAGTTCTATAAAACAAATTAATTTTATTTTTTAAGAAAGAATGAAGTTGAAAACAGTAAGACAAAGAGGATGACATCGCATACTGCTCTAGATAACCATGTGGAGGAAAGGAAAGAATTGAGAGAAATCTATCACTGAATTAATGTTAATAGAAATATATCACAATTTCAGAATATTTTTTATATATTCATTAAATTTATAATACTAACTCTAATGTATATTAATCTAACTAAACATGTGGAGGAAATCATACTAAGATAAAGAAAGATGATAACTATTCATAAGAGATAAAGATGAACAGAGAAATTGAACCAAAAGATAATTTAAAATGTGATAGGATATGATAAGATATTTTTGTATATTCTAACATTTATTTAGTGTAAACTAAGGCATGTCGTGCCTTGCTCAAGACATGCAGAAGATCTTTGCATAATAACGGTCACGAATGAAAATTGTAATGCTCCAGTTATATCATGCCTATATGTTACATACTGTCTTTCCAGAATAGAAGCATCTATTATTTACAAATAATAAATTTCTTAAATATAACACTGAAAAAGATGATTGTGATACTGCTTCTGGTAATACAAATCTTACGAGTATGAAATAAACAAATTAATTCTTGGTTGCCAAAATATAAATATCTAAAATACAAGGGAAGATTAAAATACGGTGTGTATAAGTACAAAACAAAAGGTATTTTCTTTAGAGAATTCAGGATAAACCATTAAGTGGAGAACCTTAACGCAATGCTAGTGTGTATCATAAAGTTCAATCTGCTGGAACTGCAACTGCATGGCAACAGTTATTACTCATCATATTCGGAACCTAGCCATTCATTAATGAGACCGTTCGCAACCTGGAACTGAAAGTAGAGAAAAGAAAAGAAAGATAGCATTTCTTGACTGATGGCAACACAACAGAACAAAGGAGAGAGATCAGGTTTCCATTTCACAACGATTCCTCATATCCCAAAGAGATTATTGTCTATTTACAAATGATAACAAATATGAAACAATTCCTTTCCCTCCAGTAACTCCCTTTACCTACAAATGATCTAAAGATGCTAATTAACTACCCCTTTCCAACAGTCCTAACATATGCCAAAACAAGATCTTGATGTCATGTGGCTCTAATGCTGGACGAACTGAGCTCACAAACCACAAGAAGAGGTAAGAAACTGTAGGTGTGGGTTAGGATGCCCAGTCTGTAATTCAAGTCCAAAGGTCTATTCAAGACAAAGAGTTATAGTAGACGTTAGTCAGACATTTGTTGAGTTGGTCCTTGAGAAGTTGTGTTTGGTTCAGAAAGGGATTGCTCTTTAGCACAGTCGTCTACTAATTTTAATACAGAAAAACTATTTGTTTCCTATTCTCTATTTCTGTTCTTGATATTTTCAGTTTGAAAAGATCTCAGTTGCCTAACAGTGGGTGTTGTTGAGCCTGAAACTTTACTCTGCAAGAATGGGTAATACATTTTACAAACAATGCAGAAAGTAATAACACGTTTAACCCAAAAGTCCTTCAGAACTTCAACAATAACCAGAAAGAAAAAGCAACAAGAACAGGTAAAAGTAATTATACTCCGTTAGATGGTGCCACTTGTCATGGAGTCATAGGGATTCAGCTAAAGTTAAGAGTATAAGTAGGCCACCGGTTTCATGTTATATGGAGACAATGGGCAAAATTCAGGAGAAAGAAGCAGCCAACTCATAAACTTCAACACAGAGAACACAGTAACCACAATAAAAATAAATCATAATTTTCAATTTTCAATTGTTTCAAATTTGATTTATAATGAAAAAATCACATCTGAAACTCAAAACAATATAATTCAAGTTAAAAATAACACAACTATAAACTAATACAACTTCAATGTGATAAGCAGCAGAAGCCTCGACTTTTGATTTAATTGATCAATTCTCCTTCATTTGAATAATGATGTAAACTATATTTAGCCTTCAAGTTATATTGCAGGCAAAATTGTGAACCGACTCCACGGCAGGACAGACCAACTTTCTTACATGATAATAATATGAATACATAATCAAGTGATAAAGAAGGAGAAATTACACTGTATTCAAAGAAACAAAAGCTGTGATCCATCGGCAAACAGTAAGTAAGATAGAACTAAATAAATTGAGGCAATGCGTCTCACTCAGACACGACAACCTGTTTATTGTCCTCTGGCAATGAATCCACTAACTTCTTCCCAATTAAATGGTGAACAAGTACACCTGCTGCAACACTAACATTTAAGCTTTCCACGGCCAAAAATGATAGAAACTCTCTACCAGAGCTCTGAGCATTCAAATCATTACTTTCACCATCCAATTCACTAGTATTTGGGTCAAGAGGAATATTCCCAGGAATCCTAACTAACTGAGTGCATGATCTCTCCACCAATGGTCTCAAACCAGTGCCCTCGCTGCCCAAAACAAGAATAGTAGGCGGACCTGGTACAACCTCATCCAAAGAAATAGCTTTGGTGGAGACAGAGCCCCCAAGAACCCGCCAACCATTTTCAGCTGAAGACACCAAGAATTGCATCATATTCTTGCAATATCTAAGTTCCATTAACTCAAGAGAGCCTGCACTTGCTTTGCTCACAACACCACTCAATGGAGCTGAATTCTTGGCACATAAAACTACCCCAGTCGCTCCAAAAAAGTATGAAGACCTAATTATTGCCCCTAAATTCTGTGGATCGGTAACCTCATCCAAAGCTATCCAAAGGGAACCCTTCCCCTCATCAACAGAAACAGGGTCCAGTTCCTTTATTTTCACCATCTCTAGTGGTGAAGCATCTAAAACCAAACCTTGATGAGGACGGTTATCAACCACCATATTCAGATCGTGTTTTGATGCTTCTTTTACACTCAAATCTAGCTTCTCAGCAATCTTTAGAACTCTTTCAAAGCCTTTCTTGTCCTTCTTCTTCCTATTATTGCTACTCAAATCCAATCCTTCTTGAACATACAATGCATAGAACTCCCTTCGATCAGCTGACAATGCAGCCAAAACAGGACCAACCCCATAAATCCCTTCACCAACAATCTTAGGCACAGTGGATTCAGTGGCCTCTTTCCATGTCTTTCTACCCCAGTTCTCCTGCTTATTCCATCTTCGAAACTCGGGTCTCTCCGTTCCAACTTTTGCCCCCACCGTCCCCTTGAACCTATTCTTTATGTTATCCCACCTTGGATCCTCAATCTCCTCCCCCATTTCATCATCAACTTCTTCCTCGTCACTATCATCATACTTCACATACCTTTTGCCATAATCACTCCTGTGCTCTCCAGCTTTCTCAACCAATCCACTCTTCCTTTCCTTACTAGCAGCTGCTGATGCACCGCCTTTCATAGAAACTGTTGCAGCCGTTGCTGATCTCGGCTTAATTTCTGGAACTGTTGTTTTATGACTTTTATCTAACCTTTCAATGGATTGTTCCCAAGAGGACTTAGCACTCACCTTCTTTGCTGAACCTTCCTGGATAGAGGCACTAATCCTAGTCATCTTTGCTTTCTCCACCACCTTACCTTCTCCCTGAACCTCATTAGCCACTTCTAACCAAGGAAGTTGTTTTTCGCCACTTCTTGACCTATAATACCTTCTAGCAATTTGTACCATAAAGCCGTACGGATTTGCTAACTTCCCCGCTTCCGAGGTTCCAAATTTATGTGAAGTGGGGATCATTAAGATGTGGTTTTGATTATAAGCAAGCGGTAAAGATAGGGACCTTAAGGCGTTGGGTGAAGCGAAGCATTTGGGTTGCGAAGAGATTTTAGCGGCAAAAGGAAATGCCTGGACTTTGGAGATGTTGGTGTACATTGAGGTAGCACTAGAATAACTACGAACTCGTCAAAGTGAAAACCCAGAAAAGAATCTCAAGTATTGATAGAATGGATTGAGGAAGGAGCAACCATGTGAAAACTGGATTAAAGTACAGTGAAGTTTTCAAAATGATAATGCCTTATCTTTCTTTCCTACATAGATGTGCATGCGAAATTAGGGCAGACAGAGACTACAGGAGATGATTCGTTATTGTTCAGAGGGGCAATTAAACGACACCGTTTAATGTTCTTATTTGATCTTTTATTGATTAATAAATTATTTTAAAATAATCATAAAAGTAAGAAAATGTAAATTAATAATGAAATCTTATGTAAATATGAAAAATATACTAATTTTACAATTTACAGAAACAAAACATTGAAATTAAATTAAATATATCCAATAATATTTAATCTGGTTGATCCAAAATTTAACCATAATGTATAAATAAATAGTTTATTTTATTTTTTGGAAAAATATTATTTGAACTTTAGATAACATCACTTTTTTATATTCGATTTTTTTTTTCTTAGCTCCTTAATAAGGATAGAAATCAATAAAATTAGTATTTTCTTAGCTCCTACAAACATTGAAAAAAAAATCAAGAATTTGCAACTGTAATTACAAATAATACTTTTTTCACTTGGTGAGTCAAACTCGAACCGAGTTCGCCTTTAATTGAAGAATAAAATAAATAAAAAAAATTCTCTAAGGTTAACCACATAACAGGATAATCGGACGCGAAAAATTACCGATATATATGTGGCTGGCAAAAGAAGAGACATGCCGCTCACCTCTCCCCTGCTAAATCTCCGCTCCCTCCACTGTCGTATCCGCCACTGCTACTCCTCCACCGTCCGAAACTTCATGGCCGCCGCCGAGCCCATAAGCCCATCAAACACTCGTGTGGGCTGGATCGGCACTGGCGTCATGGGCCAGTCCATGTGCGCCCACCTCATCCGGGCCGGCTACACTCTCACCGTCTTCAACCGCACTGCTTCCAAGGCCCAACCTCTCGTCGACCTCGGGGCCCACTTCGCTGCTTCCCCCAACGCCGTCGCCTCCCGCTCCGATGTCGTATTCTCCATCGTCGGCTACCCCTCCGACGTGCGTTCCGTCCTCCTCCACCCAACCTCCGGTGCGCTCGCCGCCCTCCGCCCCGGCGGTGTCCTAGTTGACATGACCACCTCGGAGCCCTCCCTCGCCGCCGAAATTGCGGAGGCAGCCGCGGGCAAAGGCTGTCACTCCGTCGACGCCCCCGTCTCCGGCGGCGACCGAGGCGCGAAGAACGGAACCCTAGCGATTTTCGCCGGCGGGGAGGAATCGACAGTGAAGAATCTGGAACCCTTGTTTTCAGTGATGGGGAAAGTGAACTACATGGGAGGGAGTGGGAAGGGGCAATTCGCGAAATTGGCGAATCAGGTGACGATAGCGTCGACGATGGTGGGGCTGGTGGAGGGAATGGTGTACGCGCACAAGGCGGGGTTGGATGTAGGGTTGTACCTGGAGGCGATTTCCACCGGCGCGGCCGGTTCGAAGTCGCTGGACTTGTACGGAAAGAGGATCTTAAAGAGGGATTTTGAAGCGGGGTTTTTCGTGAACCACTTTGTTAAAGATTTGGGGATTTGTCTGAAGGAATGTCAGAACATGGGGATTGCTTTGCCTGGTTTGGCTCTTGCTCAACAGCTTTATTTGTCGCTTAAGGCTCATGGTGAAGGATATTTGGGTACTCAGGCTCTGATTTTGGTACTCGAGCGACTCAACAATGTCTCTCTTCCTCCCTCCGATGCCTGAAATCTCAAAGCAACCATTCTCTCTCTCGTCTGTTACTATTTTACTTCTACTGCATTGCCCTCTCCACTCTGCTGTCTCACACAACGCTATGGCATAATAAAGTCTGGTGATTGAGTTTTACCCTTTTTCTCATTGGAGAATCCTTTGGTATCAATTGGGGGTTTAATGTTTCCTACCTCTTTATCTGAAGAGTTATAACATTGTTGTATCATTTAGTTATGAACAAATTATCCTATTTTCAATGAAGTTTTCACATCATGGAAGTGTAGCTTCCAGAATGCATAGAAGGAGGCTGATAGCAATTTGGGGTGGCGGCAATGGCAATTCGCTTTATTTCAGGTTTCCTAGTCGATGGGTTAAAAAACAACACCGATTAAGAGGTTGTAGTTGGCCACGCAAAAACCAAGGTTGATGTTTGCTGTAGTGTAGGTTTTATACTTTTTGTTTTTGCTGTGATGTTTGGATTGGACTTGGACCTATGAATGTTGTTTACTTGTGAAAGCCTTCTCTCTATCTATTCTCAAGTTATGCTCCGTTAAACCACGCCAAAATCTTTAAACGTCAATTTCCACTCAATTTTCCTTTGATATACAGTGCTGTTTGCTGGATCCAACCCATATTCGTAGTGAAAAGATTGACAACAATTTACTCTCCTCAACGAAAGGAAAATGTTGATAAGGACAGCTAGGTAGACTGGCTTATGTTGCATCATAGTAAAAATGTTCGATTAGAATACAGAAAGATGACAAACCAAAATCGGCCACCCAAAGCATTTGTCTTGATTTCATTATTGGAGTTAAATTAAAACAAGCAATAATATCGTTAGTTGATTTTTATAGAAGACAGACGCGTTTGCTCTTACCGTTACCGATTTGTCAGATGCATCTTTAATAATGAAACTACTGCTTCGTGATGAGTCATATTTTTTCTCTACTCAACAACCCTTTCAGAAAGAGATTTTGGTTTCAATGAGTTGAAACTCTTTTACTCTTTTAGCTCACCTCACTTCACTAGTCTACAAAACGCGTTAAAACTTGCGGTTGCATGTTTTGCACTAAAATACCACAGATCCAAAACCTTTCTCTTGTGCCTTGTTACTTTCTTGCGGACAAGAGAACAGCACAAGACATTTCGCCAAATCTAAGCTCTCTGATATTTATGTATTTTCACAAAAGATATGATAAAAACATGTTTACTTTTCTCATGAACAAGAAAAAGAAAAAAACAAATCCAAGATTTGCTACAACAATAACAGCAACAACTCCTGATAACTCAGAAAAACAAATATCACCGACAAAAAAATTGAAAAACTTAGCGTGTTTCATACAAGATAATGAAATACTACAACAATAACAGCAACAACTCCTGATAACTCAGAAAAGGTTTGAATAAAAAAGCACTTAGGCTTCTCAGTGCATTAAGTTCTGATTTATTCCGGTTGGCTACATCCGCAAAAGGTGACTAGTCACTCATGATAAAGTTTATATCTTTGATATTATTCCTTAACGAAGGAGAAACAAACCCCGAACCAAAATAATGAATGCCCCAGTAAGAAGAGAGATCCCTCCCGGTGGACATGATCTGCAAGACCAATAACCAAGGCATCATTGCTTCAATGTGTTGATCTATTACCTAAGAAAAAAATGAAACTAGTATTACATTCCCTCGGCAATAATTTAAGACTCCTCCACTCCCAAATATTGGGATTGAGAAGCTGCTAGAAGGGCTGCACCAATGCCGGAGCCATCATTAGCGTGCTCAATGACAATGGTCTCAGCAGCCTCCTCTCCCAGCAATTCATTCAGTGTACTCTCCAGGCATTCTCTGAATTTAGTGTAGTGTTCATACAATCCTCCATCCAATGCTATCACTGACTTTTGCTTCTCCCCAACCTTAACTGTGTCTCTTCCTAGTTTCTTGAGGATGCCCAAAATACCAGCAGCAGCAAGGCGGGCCCCGCGAGTAGCAACAATGTCACATAGTTCCACAACAATCTTCCTCATTTTTAGGGAAGTGTTCGAGATCTGACAAAATGAGGAGCATTAGAAGCACCAACTTTTATTGCCCTAAACATAATCAGAATGCTATTTACTTTAAAAGACATGTCACAAAGAATAGGTGTAGTTTATCTTATCGTCATAATTTCTGTCCCCCCCACATCCAATTCAAGAAAAATCAATTTATAGAATGGTGAGACATGATAGCAATATTTCAAAATCTTAGAAGAGCATGCATACCTCTAATGTATCCTTTAATTTGTTTCCAACCACTTTCAGATCAGGAGTAGTGTCGTGGTGCATGGCTGCCATGTCAGGTGTCCTAATAAAAATGATGTTAAAACTCTGAATATATGTTGCAATGAAGGGTTATGCAATTCAACAAGGGCACGGGTAGCATAAACAGTGTACACTGTGGAATAACAGCTAAAATGAGAATTGAATACAATTTATTAAGATTGATTGGTATAAGCACAGAAAAAAAAAACAGCTGAAAATGAAAAGGCTAAAACTTTCGTCACACTCCAGTCTTAGCCAAAACTTTCGCCACATTTTCGGATGAAAATGTAATCCCAATAATGCCACAAAATAATTTCTTAGTTGTCCTTCTATCTTAAGCTTATACATAGAGAATAATATTATCATTTCCCTATTTACACCGCCTAAAAAAATGGTAATAAATCTTTCCCCACCACGTTCATCTTTTCTCTTATCCCTGTATCTCCTACCAACCCACCAAGCAAACCCCAAAAGAGGCAATGACAACCCAATCTTGTATTGCAGCATTCTTGTCTTGATTTACAAGTTCCAAAAAAAATTGATGCACAAGTTAGTTCATGTGACGACCTTGGTCATCAATTAACAACAGAGCAAATATCAAGCAATCTTGAGAAATAAGATTTAAATAGAAAAGGGGGGAACAACACTTTGTCAAAAATTAAATACATGATGATACTGAAGTGGTCCACATAAAAAGTCTAAACAGAGCATGCATCTTAATTTTCTCAGGTTTCTGTGTAATTCATGAAATTAAACAACTAGGCTAAGCATCAGAATCATTACTGGCACGTAAATATGCAGTAAAAGAATACTCCATATGAAGGTCATGTACCAATATTGACAGGTATCATCCAAGACAAAAAAAAAACGACTGTTTGGTGGCAGTAACCATTTCCAGACAGTGGCGCTAAGTAGCCAGACCCTAAAACCGATGTGGCTGGATAGCACATAATGGAATGACCACAATTTTGAAGGTATGATTATCAGTTATATAATTTATACTAGTCATGTATCAATCCTTAAACATTTAAAAATACATACCAAAAATTAAGTTGTAAAAAATTGTAGTTTTAAGCTAAACACACGAGTCAATGGCACCGAAAGTCAAAGAACAAAAAAAAAGAGACAAAACTCATTACAACTAAGGGATAGATTGGTGATCGTGGTAAGGAAGATATCATATCTTAATCCATTGTTTTGTGAACCAATTGGATATGATCAGACAACCTTATCACCTAATCCTATCCTATCTTTTTCACCAGTTAAATTTTATCCTGTGATTCTATGTTGGAAGCTAACAGGATAAGATTAAAATATTTTCCACTTAAGTTCTCTCCGTCCATCTGTCCCCGTACTGTGTTTCTTTTGCACTCTCACTGCATCACTTGTTCTCCTTTTTATCAGTGGCAGCTCACGAATCAAGTTATCATCACATCCACATTCTCCATGTTATTTTAAAATGGGAATGAATTTTTTTAAGCATATAAAATATGTACATTACGTGTTACACTCTTTTAGTTAAAATTATTTTGCTACTTTACATAATTTATTTACAATTTAAAATTTAATTGAGTTCAATACAAGATTTAGAAATAATAGCTCTAAAATTCAATGCATCCATATTAAAATTAGATATTTATATATTTAAATAACTTTATTAAAATTAGGTAATTATTTTGTTACGTTTTTTATTATTTAAACAATAGAAAATTTGACAAAACTATATCAAAGTTAACTTACAAAAAGTGATATGCAATTGTGTCACAAGGGTAATTTTGCCATTTACTATGACTTGCATCACATGCCATTATTTGGTCCATCTCAAAACACATGATAGAATAATATAATACTATTTAGTTGTTATTCTGTGTCTACCAAAGACAGGATAGGACAAGAGCTTACTGAATTCATATCATGGTGTCTTTGGAAAAGCTTATTTAGAACTTTAGGTTTATCTTATGACATAAGCACTTATGAAAGTGTTTGGAAGAGCAGATGAAAATGGTTTATGGTTTGTCCATAAGCTAATTTTCACACACTCTTATCCTATCATTCCATATCTTATCATGTTAACCAAACAGACCTAAGAAGACCAGGGAAAAGAAGGGACAGAGCAGTGAAATGAAGGACCTATGTTGGTCTGTTATACAGAACATAGAGAGCTCCATAGTAGAGTACAGAGCAGAAGAAAAGAACAAGATAAGGGTTCACTGGAAAGTTGGAAACAACACCAGAACTGACAAGTGCAGCGGATTTGCCAGAAACAGAGCTGCACTTTACCAGCACTGCTGTTTGATCTCATGTTCATTTTGAACTTCTAGTGACAGAAAAAATGGTGGGTCTTTCTGTATCTCTGCCTCTCTCTCTATCAAAAATAGAGAGAGACGATGATTCCTATTCACAGTCATGACTCCCACACCACAAAAATGCCAAATAGCAGCCGCTGGCCACTTCTACACCAGTGCAGTATTAACAACTACGTTTGCCAGTATGAATTAGCATACCTAAGTATGAAAGGAACTTTCAATTTGGGTGGAACAGTATCTCCAAAAAAGTCAGCTTCTTCAGCCATCTTCAACAAAACTCTTCTAATAATCTCCCCCAAATACATGCCCGAAATCAATTTCTCAAAAATCTGTAAGCAACAGTGGAATAATGTTAGAGTTGCATTAGTTAATTAAATAATGGATACTTTAGATGATTATTACCTGTTCTCCAGGGTTTAAACTCTCAGCATCAAGAGCCAGATCATATTCTGTTAGAAAAAGATTTGATCGGAAATTACCCCACTCCATGTTTATAACCTATAACATTTAGAAATAATCAGAGCATGCTTCGTCACCATATAGTAACACCAGATAGCAACACGGTAAAGATAACTCTTTCACAAGAAATTAAATCTCACACATTCATAACCTACATACCATATCTCCAGATTTTGGTATAAGGCCGTGCCATTTTGGAATAGCTTGTGCACGTTCTACATATGCTGCATTTGTCCCAGTACCAAGAATCACAGCAGCAATTACATCCTGATTGTAGAATCTGCCTCCAGCTAATGTTCCAATGGTATCATTAACCTACATCAAATCAGCAAGTTAAGTTTCATTTCCAGTTTATATATTAAACCACCAAGAATGACTTAAAATAAAATAAAACTGACATAATAAAATCTTGTAACTCAAAAAACTCAGTCAGACACATTGGAAATCGTCATACTCAGATCATAGCCATAAAATATAAATAAAAAAAGAGAGAACAGTGAGACTGACTAGAGCAGCAATTCGCATATCCAGCCCAATTTTTTCCATGGACTTGGTTAGCTCTCCCACTACATCTTCACCAACCTACAAACGAACAATGAAGGAGTATCCATGCTCAGCAAGAGATCAGAGAAACAACAAGAAATTCACTCTATAAAAAAAATGAAAGATCCTATGGCTAAGATGCAGTTTTGAATTATAATGAGGCAAATAATGATTGTACTATTGCAATATCTGGAGACTTGCAAAACTTTATACAAGAGAGAGTGACTCGTTCAAATTTCTGGACTATCCGTCACAGTGTAATTAAGATGAGTGACCGGAAGAAAATAGTGTCTGCACAAGTAAATTGAATATCGAAAAATGCTAACAATAGGCTTTATAACACACTCTCCAGTATTGGTTGAATTTATGGGATCAAAAAACTTTGTGGCTCTCATTTCAAATATAGTTAATCAGCTTCATTTGTGATTCTGTACTTTCTCGTATATTTTAACCAATAGTAGGTGTAAAAAAGTGTGTGCTAGGACTGCTAGCACTCCTCTTGAATAACAGGAAGGCAACAAGAATTACCGTATCTTCAATATTAAAACCTTTAGTCCACTTAATTAGAGTCCCAGATGAAATTGATGTTTGCCTCACTGGGAATGAGAATGTAAAACCCAGTTCTCTTTGTCTGCCGGGTGGAGGATGAAAACCTTCTGGTTCTGAAGCAACAAACTTGGCAAGAGCTGCTGCTATAAAATCAAATAATGCCTGTAACAACATAATGAATATGTATCAAAGTGTAACAACGCTTAATAGTCTGATAGATTTTCCCATAACACGCTTACCTCCGAAGTACCAGTCATCAAATGTGGAGGAATTGAAACTTCTGCAAACTCTTGGCCAATAACACCTTTGTCTTTCCCACCCAAATGTACACGAAGGACACGGAAGTTTGTGCCACCAAGATCCAGTGCATAATAGAGTCCTTTCTCATCCCTGTATGTAATGGATGTGGTGATCAATGAACTAACACAGAAGAAATCTTTAAGAATAACTAGTTCGTATTTCTCTCTCGGCATCTTGACTGCAGGGTCTTCAAACCACAATATAAACAATCAAACGCTTTAGTGATAAACCGTTATAATCCAGAGGGTCACAGAACCATGAATGATATGTTAGTAAACACCTCCAATTTAATCACGTAATGAACTGCTAAAAAGCAGTATAATTCTGAACCTGTGACATTCGAGTTTCAAAAACCCCGGATTTACAACAAACAAAAAAGCTCTAATCTTTATTCTTAACATTCCAATACCACAATAAGTTCGTAATTGAGATAATGCATAAAATGAAGTGAACTACTTCACCACTGATCCAAATTTGTCAGTTCACGGTATCAGAATTCAGAAAGTAAAATAAACAGCACGCATAACAAAACAAAAAAAAAAAAAGGAAAAGGAGAAACATTGATTAGCCAAAAATCCATTAAAAAAGTCAAATAAAACAACAAGATCAACATTCCAGAGAGCAGGACAAATAGACAGTCAACAAAAACCGGACATCCTGATCCTCAAGTGTCTGAAACTCTTTTTACTACAAACTTTATTTAAAAAAATATAGACAAAAAAAA
>NW_025913356.1:0-10058 GCF_018835915.1 Vigna umbellata
GCATATCTGCAGGTATGGAAGAGGTAGAAGAGGTTAGGATTGAAGACGGATAACCTCGGAACCCAATTAAAACGAAACAAATGGCGCCCACCGTGGGGCCGAGGCGTACATAAGAAACCCAGCTTGAGACCACAATGGCAGAGCAACTCCAATTATAGGTGCTTCGGGAGATGCAAAGGCAGATGCAAGAACTAAGGGCAGAGGTGGAGGCTTTAAGGGCTGAGCGTGATGGTGGCCCCGAGCGAAGACAATCGGCAACTTGATAGGGCTGATCGGCGGCATGACGATTCGCGCAACAGGAATAGGAGTAGGGAACGACCTCTTAGGGGTCATATCAGTTAAGTACAATTTGTAATATGATATTCAAGAAATAATACCAAATGTTTTTTAGATATCTGTTAGTTATTGTTTGCAGCCAAAATCACTCTACCTAGCGTGGACCATGACTGGCTCGTGATTCACAGACAAATCATCTCAACCAAGAGCGAAAGAAATGCACCGCTCGGTGATTCCACAGACGAATCACCTCTACCTAGAGCAAAACAACGACTTGCTCGGTGATTTCACAGACGAATCACCTCTACCCAGAGCAAAACGACGACTTACTCGGTGACACTACAAACGAATCTACTTCGACCACAAAGCTCCTTGGTAGAAGAAGACAATCACCCGTAATCGCATTCGGTCCAATGTTCCTACCACTACTTAAACTGCTGACTAATAAAACCCCTTCGCACTGCAAACAGCTGCTCGGGGCTGCTTGGGGGCTTAATGTACTATACCTGGGGAGCCGACCGTTCGAGGGGGACGTGTCATTGCACCAACCGGTAATCCAAGTTATCGAAGCAAGGTACGATGGAATGTCATAATGGCCAATTAATATATTAAGATGACCATATCAAAGGCAAATATAGTATTTATGGGTGATTGACAGATTATATGGCACAAATATATTGTATTAATGAATAATTAATATAATTAATGGGCTGGACAATTATGAGGCCAATAAATACAATATTAATGTTTAGGTAAAATCATCTTATTCCAAATTACTATTAGAATACACAAGGGACAATTTTTTCTGACTTGATTGTTGAAGTATTTTCTGCAGGACACCTTGGCCGGGAGGACAACTTAAACACTGGACGAACAGATTTGACATAGTGAAGGACATTGCAGGAGAAGAGGTTAGGACTGAAGACCGACAACCTCGGAACCCAATTAAACCGAAACAAATGGCGCCCACCGTGGGGCCGAGGCGTGTAGAAGAACCAGCTTGAGACCACAATGGCAGAGCAGCTCCACTTTTTATTATAATTATAAATTATAATATATTGAAGCATTATTTTAATTTGTTTAACTCAATTTTTTGAGTAAAAATCATTTTACATGAAGATTCAGTCTTACGTCAATCTGTTAAGTTCCACTTTTTATTATAATTTATAATATAATATATTGAAGCATTTATTTTATTTGTTTAACTCCATTTTTGTGAGTAAAATATCCTCCACGAAGGTGCAGTCTACGTTCACCTTGTTAGGTTCCACTTTTTATATATAAAATTATAATATATTGAATGCATTTATTTTATTTTGTTTAAACTCATATTTGTGAGTAAAAATACCTCCACAGGAAGGTTCATTCTTACGTTCAACCTTATTAGGTTCCACTTTTTATTATATTTATAAATTATAAATATATTGAAGCATTTATGTATTTGTTTAACTCATATTTTTGTGAGTAAAAATATCCTGCAAAGTAAAAAATATCCTGCACATGAAGGTTCAGTCCTACGTTCACCTTGACAGGTTCCATTTTCATCATAATTTATAAATTATAAATATTTGTTTAACTCTTATTTTTGTGAGTAAAAATATCCTGCAGACGAGGGTTATGTCCTACGTTCAACCTTGACAAGTTCCACTTTCATTATAATTTATAAATTATAATATATTTGTTTAACTCATATTTTTGCGAGATACGCACAAGAAGGTTCACTCCTACGTTCAATCTTATCAGGTTCTAATATTATCTCATTATAAAATAAAATGTTGAATATTTTATTTAAGGCTTACTTTTGTGAGTAAAAATATCTCGCACAGGAAGGTTCACACCAACGTTCAATCTTATTAGGTTCCAATGCCATCTCATTATAAGAATAAAATATTGAATATTTTGCTTTAATGCATGCTTTTTGTGAGTAAAAATAGTTTGCACAGGAAGATTCAATCCTATACAACATGTTCCCTGTTCGGGGTGAAGTCCGAAAAAGGGCTTCAGAAATCCCCGTTCAACTTAGGAAGTTAGAAAAATAACTCCTGCCTCAAGCCGCTCGAGGGAATCCGAAAAAGGCTTCAAAATCCCCGCTCAACGCAAGAAGTTAGAAAATAACTCCTGCCTCAAGCCGCTCGAGGGAAGTCCGAAAAGTGGCTTCAAAAATCCCCGCGCAACATAGGAGTTTAGAAATAACTCCTGCCTCAAGCCCTCGGGAGAAGCCGAAAAGAGCTTGAATCCACGCTCACGTAGTTAAGTTAGGAAAAATACTCTGCCTCAAGCCGCTCGGGGGAAGTCGAAAAGGGCTTAAGAAATCCTCGTCACTTAGGAAGTTAGAAAAAAAACACAGTCTCAAGCCGCTCGGGAAGTCCGAAAAAGGCTGCAATCCCCGCTCAACGCAGGAAGTTAGAAAAGTAACTCATGCCTCAAGCCGCTTGGGGGAAGTCCGAAAAAGGACTTCAGAATCCCCGATCAACGTAGGATGTCGGAAAAGAGCTATCAGTCGACTACTCAACAGGTTCAGCTTTGTCAGGTTCCAATGCCTTTCCATTATAAAATATTGAAGCGTTTACTTTATTTTATTTAAACGCATATTTTTTGGAGTGAAAATCTCTTGCAGAGGAAAAAGTTTCAAAGAAAACTCTTAGCATTTTCTGTTAGCAAAAATCAAGATGAAGTTTTGATGATGAACAGATTTGCACAAGTCAAGATCCATAAAGACAAATTGAAGATCTCTGTATTTTATAAAGCTTTTATAATAATCGAAGTTGATGTAATAGTGCTCAAATATGTATTAGGGTTGATTCTTGTAATTTATATTTGATTTATTTAGTTAATCAATATTCTGATTAGTTCCTGAGATAATCAATTAACCTAGCGTGGGGTTTCAGATTGAAAAACTAGCCGTGGGGGTTTCAGATTTGAAAACTAGTGTTGTACTCATTATTAATCGATTAATATTTATGTTAATCGGTAAATGCGTTAGATGCGTTTCGAAGAATGGAAGGGTATAGGTGAGTTATAAAATGGCTCCACTCTTTATCTCAAAAATAACTCTTCCCTTGTGAAAAAGATCTCTGAACTCTTTGAGAATCTGTGTGAGATTGGAAGCTAGGAAACTCTTGTCTGCAAAGTCTTGAAGTGCTACTGCGGGGGACAGAGGAATAGCTTGTTCATCCTTGGTGTGTAAGGGAAGTGCCGGGAAGAGGAATCATCCTTCGTGAAGCATTCGAAGGAGGTGGTCATCCTTTGTGAAGATTCAAAGGAAGTGTAAGTTCGTCTCTTGTGGTTTCAAGAAGGTGGTATTCTAAACTCTTACAAATTGTTTTTCTGTGACTAATATTTGTAGTGTTTGTGTTAGTGAAAAAAAGGTTTATCTTGTTTGAGATAAGCGATGGACTAGGATCCTAGTGATCTGAACCAGGATAAAATCACCTGTTAATTTTTCTCTTTCCCTTACTCTGATTTATATTTAATCATCCGCCCAGTAAGAAAAATTAAGAGAAAATAATAAAAAGGACAATAAAAGTATATAAACCCAATTCACCCCCCTCTTGGTTGTTCCACCTAATAATTCCGTTGCAGCGATTTAACAATTGGTATCGAGCTTGCTTTGATAGTCATTCAATGGCAGGATCACATCAAACCTTTGCAGAGGGTGCATCAATCAATAGGACCCCCCACTATCACAGGTGAGAATATGCATATGGAAGGTAAGAATGCAAATTATTATTGAATCTATTGATTGTGAAATTTGGGATGTTATTGCATCTGGCTCTTCTATTCCTACTAACAATACACAGGAACCAAAGCCCATGGTCAATGGACCATTGAAAGAAAGAAAAGATTTCAGAATGACGTAAAAAGCCCGGAATATCTTGCATCCACTTGACTATTGATGAGTTTCAAGGGTCTTTGTCCTGCAAAATGCTCAAGATGTGGAGTACTCAGAGGACGCATGAAGACAGATGATGTAAAGAGGGCAAGGAAGAACTCCTAATCCAAGAGTATGAAATGTTCCGGATGAAGCAAGGAGAAAACATTTCAGACGTTTCAAAACGCCTTCACCAAAACATTGTCAATTCATCTCATTGGACTGGGGGGGGAAGGCATTTGATACGATGACCTTAACATTAAAATCTTTGAAGTCTTAGACAGGTTCGTGGCACCAAGGTGACTGCAATCTCGGAGTCACAGACCTCACACCATGACTATGGCGGCACTATTTGGAAAGTTGACCACCCAACAGGGAACATGAACTGATCGTGGAAGCCTGGATGAAGAAGAAGCAAAAGCCAAAAACAACAAGAAGAGTTGCATTAAAGTCGGAGGTGAAGAAGCAAAGGTAAATCGGGAAGATGAAGACTCAGACGAAGAAGAAAATTTTGAGACTCCATGATAAAAAGGCTCAACAGGTCATGAATCAAAAACAAAGGAAGATTTAAAATTCGAAAGAAAGAAAATCAAGGATCTTTCCTCACACTATAAGGTTATGGTTGCGGAGAAAGGGGGCACATAAAGGCAACTTGCCCAAATCAATAGAAGAGTGAAGACAAAAAGGAGATAAAAGATTCTTCAAGAAAAAGAAGGCCTACATTGCATGGGAAGATTGACAACGAAACAATTACGATTTGAGCGAATCTGATGAAGAAGCAAAACTTTGTTAGTGGTGAACGACTACGCTTGGAAGCCAAGTAAGTACATCAGCGATTCTGATAATTAAGTCAAATTAGTGTAGATGAATTCATGAAAAACTTATGCTGCTTTTTGATGTACGAATCTGACAATTGAGATAAAGGCTCATAAGAAATGAAAAAGGATCAAAATTGAAAATTACATTTGAAAATATTCTGAAGAAATAAAATTTGAAATCAGACTTTGAAAATAGTCTGAAGAAAATAAAAATTTAAAATTAAATTTTGAAAATATTTTTGAAGAAATAAAGATTTGAAAAATAAAGTTTTATTTTTGAAAAGGGTAAAATTAAATTAGGATGAATGTGCTTCTTGTGAAAATTTAAGAACTACTAGAACACACAACCTTAGGAGAAGTAGTAAAATACACGAAAAGAAGTTGTTTTTTAAAAATCGGTAGGTCCTAAAAATAAAATAAACATAATAATAGAACCGTAGTTAGAGACATGGGGTAGAAAAGTGAAACAACTTTATAGGACAAAAAACTTTGTTATCATGCTTTTTTGATGAAAAAGGGTCATATTCAAATAAGTGTAAATTAAGCATTTGATGTTCGTTTTTGCTCAAGTGGTTAGATATGTTTGGGTTGTCAAATGATTCGGTTTTCTAATCTAACCCCCACAGGACCCATACAAGTAGTTGGGTACCTAGTTTAATATTAGACTTCTTTAAAAAAATGTAAGAAATTTTATTCAAGGCCGATGAAATATTTTTTGGGAATTTCAATATTAAAAGCATATATAGTTTTCAATCGAAAAACATTTGAAATAGAAGAATGTGTGCATGTTGTCTTTGATGAAATTGTAGACCTTGAGGAAAAACCTCTTGAGTCAGTTGAATTAGATGGCAGAAGGACAATGAGCGAAGATTGTAGAAGACAAAACAAAATGAAGCGAAGAAAAGAATGACTGAACAATATCTCAAGATGAAGATCTAAAACAAAAATGTGGAAACAATCAGAGGATTATCATTCCGAAGTTTGAGGGCATTCTAAAGGGGTCGGTATAAACATTATAAGAGATTCTAAGAATCTTTAGAAATATCGTAGGATGAAATTTTTAAATGCGTTCCAGTTTTGCAATTGAAAACTAGCCAATTTCTGTATGATTGAACAGTCCGATTTTCTTATATAGTCAAGCTGTTTAAACAATGTTTTATAAGTTCTTCCTCCTAAAATTATTATACTTAAATATCCTTTGTGTACTTTGAATGAATCGTAAATTGAAAGATTTAGCTCATATGCCATACAATTGTTTTATTAAGGGGGCGTAGTATCTTAGGGGGAGGGGGACATCAAACAACCTTTTAATTATGATCAAAAAGGGGGCGAAAGGTTTTTAAGCTTATTAAGCGTATTGGCTATTTGTGTGTATTCACTAATGACTTTTCTCCATAAGTGTGTTGTATCCAGATTATCTAAAAAGCTTTAAATCAGAAGATTTTTTATCATCATCAAAAAAGGGGGAGAATGTTAGCCAAAAAATAAAAGATGAAGTTTTGAGATGAACATGATTTGCAAGGTCAAGATCAATAAATACAATGAAGATCTCTGTATTTTATAAGCTTTATAAGAATCAAAAGTTGATGTTAATAGTGCTCAAATATGTATTAGGGTTGATATTGTAATTATATTATTTATTTAGTTAATCGGTTTGTCCTGAGAATAATCAATTAACACTAGCCGGTTGGGGGTTTCAGATTTGAAACAAACTAGCCGTGGGGGTTTCAGATTGAAAAACTAGCTGTTGTACTATTATAATCGAGTAATATTTATGTTAATCGAAAATGCGTGGATGGCCCGTTTTCGAAGAATGGAAGGGTATAGGCTGAGTCTAAAAAAATGGGCTCACTCTTTATCAAAAAATAAATCTTCCCTTGTGAAAAGGATCTTGAAATTCTGAGAACTTGTGAGATTGTTGAAGAAGGAAACTCTTGTATGTAAAGTCCTGAAGTGCTACTGCGGTGACAGAGGAATAGATTGTTCATCTTGGGGTGTCGAGGAAGTGCTGGAAGAGAATCATCCTTCGTGACGCATTGAAGGAGGTGGTCATCCTTTGTACGATCAAAGGAAGTGTAAGTTCGGCTCTGGTGGTTCAAGAGAGGTTGGTATTTCTAAACTCTTACAAATTGTTTTTCTTTGTGACTATATTTGTAAGGTTTTGTGTTAGTGAAAAGGTTGATCTTGTTTGAGATAAGCGACTGGACGTAGGATTCTCCTTTAGTGATCTGAACCAGGATACAATCACCATGTGTAATTTGTATCTTTCCTCGTACTCTGTCAGTTATATTTACTATCGCCCAGTAAGAAAAATTAAGAGAAAAATAATAAAAGGCACAATAAAAGTATATAACCAATTCACCACCCTCTTGGTTTGTTCCACGCTTAATAATTACGTTGCAGCTGATTCTAAACATTTTCTATTCAGTCTAGGGAACAGTTCCAAAGAGAACTACTAGAGTTCGCCGCTCGGAACAGGGAGCAATGAAGAGTTAAAGCGCATCGAAGATAAACTCTCTAAATACAACATGAACTACCTCTTTTAAAGCTCATAATAATTCCTACGCACCTCTTTCAACAAAGAGCTCACTTGGGCTTGGGGGGCTTATGTACTATATAAAATATACCGATCGGAGTTAATGGTCATTCATGGACAATTATCAGGTATTAATAGGTCAGATTGCCTTACACTTTACAAATATACGGTATTAATAATTGATTATTGGGTTTTATTGCCTAAAAATATACTACACTAATGGTTAATCAATGGGTTTGCCTGCCACAGACCCTACAAATATACAATTAATGTCCAGGTACAGTCATCCTTTTTTATCCTAATAAAATAAAGACATCTTTATGAAACATATCTGACTTGAGCGTCAGAGTGTCTTCTGCACATCAACAACCCATTGAAGTGGATTGCGTTCTCGGAGAGGATTGAAGATCAAAAGAGAGCAGAGCAAGAAAGAACGACTGACCCTCGAACCAATTCAACCGAAACAATTCATATCCTAGCTAAAAAATATAAAAATATTAATGATTTTTAAATTTATATATATATATATATATATATATATATATATATATATATATATTTAATAGGGTACGTATTCCTAAAATATTTCTAATATATAATTTAAGCAATAAAATAAGAAAAATATGAATGGTTTATTGTTTATGAAGAAAAAAAAGTGACAATCCTCAGAAAATGATGTAAAGAGGACAATAACAAATATTACAGGCAATATGAGAAATTGGCAGAAAATTTAAGAAACTAAAAAATTATCCAAGAAAAATACAAACCAACATAAGATAACTGACAGGTATAAATTGGCTTCACAAAGCTCAACTTCCTTGAACATGAAAATGTAACTTATTAACTTAACTGAAGTCTACTATTAATGAAACAATATACTTAGGCAGATTATAAAAAACAAGGTTAGAACAAACAACACTACATGCAGCAGAATAATAATGTACAGGACCATATCAGCAATAATTTTAGACTTAAAAAGCATCCTCACATTGGTTTTCAACTCTAAATTAACAATGTTATTCCTCAAATTGCCTAGTCGGCAATTCTTAGATTTAAAATAATTTCCTTAAGTAATAACTGTTTAATTGATATCTATATTTCTCTTCTTGCTAGTTTTGGCAGACAGAAGCAGCAAGCTTGAGGCAACAACTTCAGTATTTGCAAGAATGCCACAGGTAAAAATATAAATAAAGAAAAAAAGGCTTTTTCAGTCTCCATCATTTCAGGTCCCTTATGATCAACACACTTACTCTCAGAATTTCGATCAAGGCACTGCGCTTGATGAACCTGCTAATCTCTCTAGATCTTTCTCTGTTCGCTTTGCCGATCGTTCTATCGTACTTGTAACAAGAAAAAGGTAGTTGAAGACAAAGGCTAATAATAAAACTATTGAGACATTATGTCTGTAATATGTGTATCATCTTTTCTTTTTTCAGTGGTTAATTTCTTCATTGTAATTACATTATAGTTATAGGTTCTGTTTTCCTTTTATGTAATGTAGGGATACCACTGTCACTATAAGCTTCAAAAGTTTGCTTCCATTATCTCATACGACCAGAATAATCCACAGCCTTTACTTAGCTACCCAATTTGATGTTTCATTTAGCATTCCCTTGACTAGGATTGGGCACAGTTCACTTAAAAACCATAAACTATAATTTATCTCTAATGTACTTAAAAAAACTTAAACTATTTTTACTAAATTTAATTATATTGTTTAATAGTTCAATTTAAAAATACTGAACTTATTATACTCTTAACTGGGTTAACTGGAGTTTAGGTCATTCACTCTCACAATTTTCTCCCTGTCCCCTTACATTCTATTACATTCCTTTTTTCAACTCGTCCATTGAAAGTTTGTCGCTGTTGAAGGCTCGTTGCCGTCGAAGATTCGGCCGTTGAAGACTTTTCCGTACTCTGTCATCGCATCGAAGGCTCTACCACAGTTCGCCGTCGTCGAAGACTCGTCGCCGTTGAAGGCTCACCGCCATCGAAGGTTTTTCCGCTCTTTGTCATCACCTAACTTCACCACCATTTCACTCTAAGGTACTAATGTTTTTTCATTTCTCTTTCAAAAGGGATAAATAAAATTGGAAAGCGATACACTCATGAGGGTGTATTCATCTGGATGATCCTAGTGGTGGTAACACTTTCTTCTGGATTTTGTGGGAGCTTTAATTGTTTAGAAAAAATTGATTTTATTTGCTTTTTTTGGATAAGGATAGATTCTGTGAATGAATGGTGTATTTGGTTGAGATGCATGACATACCTTTGTACAGTTAACTAGAGAAAATTAATAAAAGATGTAGTTCCTCATATATTTCGAGAATCTGGATTTGTGAATGATGAGTCGTATTCATCTGACAAGGATGAGTAATAATTTGCTGTGAGATGCAATTTGGTTCACTGTAAAGGAAGAGCAGAGTGGTATGCTACAGTTCAGTGGTAATACACAAAGAGGAAGAAAGATGGAATGGAATGAGAGTGAGTAGAAGTTATTAAATAGCCAAAGGGAGAGCAAAATTATTTGTTTTTTGGTAAAGGGAGAGTAGCATTG
>NW_025913358.1:0-20396 GCF_018835915.1 Vigna umbellata
TCTTTCAAAATGAAATGGTCGCCCTTTGAAATTTTCAAATCAGCAGCTCCAATTCACTGAAATGCATCGTTTCATTTAGTCTCTCAAAAACCACCTCAGCAGCAGCCCACGGACTGAAATGACTAATATATCCTTAATGACATTGACAATTATTGGGTCCCACGCCGTGTTAAATGAATGTGGATTCCTTTAACCGTGTCAAAGTATTCTTTTTCTACTTTAAAATGTGATCCCAAGGAGGCAAAAGACTATTATGCCCTTAATTTAAGGGTACCACCACATCTCCACCAGTCTCAACCAATAGCATTTGAGCAGCCCGGACCTCTATGGGCAGGACCAAGCTCGAAAAAAATAAGACAATATTTAGAATAATTAATTAGTGTTATGTGGGAGCTATGTGCTAGTGGGGTGTGAGTTGTGTTTAAGTGTGTTCTAACAAGATTGAGTTGGTTGATTGCTTTTTACTTCCTATATATGTAACATGGAGATTAAAGAAGAGTGAAGCCCTCTAGAAATATATTTTCAGTTTCAATATGAGATGGTATAAAAGCGCGTTCCCCGCTCTAGTTTTTTTTCCTTCTTAATCTACCAAACAACCATCATTGCTCTCCACTATTATCGGGAACTAATTGCCATTATCCAGTGTATTTTTGTTGCTATCCACCTATAATATGCAGTTGTCCAGTGTACTTTCAATTGTACGCTCTTGTCCACTGTCGTTCGCCACCATTCGCCACCGATCGATGTCATAGTTTAGTCTAGTGACCACCAGATCTGGTTCGTCTCTCCGTGTGATAGCCAACCTCGCTGATGCCAGAGTGTTGTTCCCCTCCACGCACTGCCACGAAACTCATTTTTGTGTGCCGTGAACAAACACTTATTGTTCACGCGCCACCTTCATAGTTGTCGCCGAACTCTCCTCTCTCTATTCTGCCCCTTATAACCTTGTTTCGATAACGTCTAGAAGCAACCCTTTTCAAAGTCATCTAGATTTTGTTTTTATTTTTCTTGACTAGTTCTTTAACCCTTGATCAGAAATGGCGACTAAAAGTACCATTTCATTTTCTAGAAGTCCCTCAATCACTTCTAAGAAGCTAAATGACAAAACTTACCTATCTTGGTCGGCTATAGTTGAAATGTGGTTTCTTGGTCAAGAACATTATGATCACTTTGAGCAAGATGGCAGCCATGTACCTGTTGAAAAACTGATAAGTGGAAACAAGTTGATTTCCAGTTATGTGCCCTATTATGGCAATCAGTGGCACCCAAACTTTTTATATCTCTTAGTGGTTTTAAAACTTGTCACTCCTTTTGGAAGAAAGCTCAAAGCATCTATGCCAACAATATTCAACGTCTCTATGACATGGTAAATAAGCTTGTCTCTCTTAAAATGGCAGACCATGATATGATGTCCTTCATAACTGATGCTCAATTTGATGTAAAAGAATTGAGGATGTTTTTGGAAGTTGACTCTTTGGAGGATATCAAGAAGAAACTAGACAAATATTATATGGTGTTGATCCTTCGTGCTCTACATCCAGACTTTGATCATGTCAAAGATCAACTTTTGATCAGTCATGATGTCTCTTCCATGGAAACCTTGACCAATCGCCTTCTACGTGTCCCTACACCTCAGACTCTAGAACCTCATGAACTAGTGGGACCATCTGTCATGGTTGGCACACGAGGAAGAGGAGGATCTGACACTAGAGGAGGAGGACGAGGATGTTGGGGATGTCTTTAATGCACATACTGTAAAAGAATGGGTCACAATCAAGAAAATTGCTACTTCTTGCATGATTTTCCTTCCAAAACCGCTAATATCTCGATGGCTGAAACTATCCATTCCAAGTTCACTAAAGAAGAATATTACGAATATTTGTGGTTCTAACTTCAAGTACATCTACAACTTGTATTTCTCAATCAATGGAAACTCAAAATTCATGGGTAATTGACTTAGGTGCTTCTAATCACATCTTTGGTAATACATTCTTATTCTCAACCATTTCCTTTCAAGAAAAACCTTCATTCATAACTCTTGCCAATGGCTTTAAAATTTCTTCAAAGGGTGTCGGTCAAGCCTCATTGTCTCCCTCTCTAAATCTCAATTTTTTCTTATTTGTCCCTAACTTCCCTTTGAATTTGATTTCCTTAAGTAAGTTAACCAAAATATTAAATTGTTCAATAACCTTTGATAACAAATCTTTTATTATACAAGAACATGGGTCAAGGAGATAAAATGGAGAAGGATACAAAGTTAGAGGACTATACTATTTTGGATCTCTTCCGCATATTTATATTGAACATAGATTATTATTTTAAGGACATTTTATTTTATTTACACTTCAAACTAAAAATTATTAGTATTATTGTAAGGATGAAGAAATTTGGTATCATAGGATTTACAGTGGACCAAAAAATTTGGTATCATAGGATTTACCGTGGTTGTAAAATAATGAGACTCATTATTTTAAAATTAAACGATCAATTATAAAATAATTAGATTCATAATTATTTTCAAATATATGATCTCTAGAAATTAATTTTCTATTTCTCTTTTCTCTTTCTGAGTTGACCATGTCTCTAGAGAATCCGATATCAATGCGTATATTCGGATAATTTAGTTTATAAGAGTCTTTGATATATGGTGTATATCTATGTGATTATTTTGGAGTGCATTGTATTATGATTGAACATGTTTCCTAAATATATGGTGCTTCTATTATAAATTAGCTTACCCTCTTGTATTTTTTTGTTGTGTATGTGATTGTCTTTTTCTTTTTCAATGATAACATTATTGGTGTGAGCAAATGAAGATGTAAGTGTAAGGGCACATTTTGAAGGATGTTCTAGCCAATTGTCTGAGTCATGGAACGATATTAGATCATGTTAGGTATAGTTTTTTGTAATAGAAACATAATATAGAAGCTTGGAATTTATATTTCTTAGGGGTAGAAAAACGAGCCAGTCCAACCCGTTTTGGCCCGTCAAAAACAAGTCGGGTTGGGCTATATTGTATTAATGTAAGATATATCTTGGATAAGTTGTTTTCTGAATATTTATAATGAAATCTTATATTTTAGTACTATTATACTATTAAAACCTTATAGATATACCACATGTGAGTTCATTTTTTTAAAACCTTTATTTCTATTTTTTACTTAAANCACGAAGGATTCTCCTACATGTCATAAAAGATGTTGACTTATATAAAATTGACCCATGGGATCTTCAAGGTAACAGTCAAATTGGATTGTATAATTCAAACTTAACAAGAAAGTCACTGATATTTTGGTGTTTTGAAAATATGAAGAGCTTTGCAGAATAGGAACAGAAGAGCAGAATGAATGGTACTTCTTTAGCCATAAAGACAACAACTATCCAACAGGAACTCGCACAAATACACAAACTGCAGCAGGGTTTTGGAAAAAAACTGGAAGAAACAAGGCAATTTATTCAAAGCATGACTTCATAGGAATGAGGAAAACCCTAGTCTTTTACAAAGCTCAAGCACCCAATGGAATAAAATCAGATTGGATCATGCACGAGTATCGACTTCAAACACACGTAAATGACACACCACAGGCAAGTTTCACAAATTATTACATTCATATAACTAGAGAGAAAGAAGATATTCTTCTCATGATTTAATTTTGTTCAATAAAACTTAATCATGCATTGCTTTTTTTTTTCATTATAACTGGAATATATATGTACAAAACTTTATCATAAACATATGGGTGTGATTGGATTCAAAATAGAAGTGCTTTCAAGAGCTTCTCTACTGAGAATACAAAGTTTCTTTCTCTAATAACAGACTAAACTTTTCCAACTTTATATCCGAAAACATTCATAAACTTCAATAAAAAGTCACTGAAATCACATTTCCAAAAGCACTTAAGTATGTGGATTTATGGAAGTAAGTGTAATTATTATGATACTGTGATAGCTTTTGTAACTCTTAAGCCATAACTTTTTCTTCTTTTTTTGAGTCTTATGCATGGTTAATGTAGTTTTAACCGTTTGTCTCTGTTTTTTAGTACAATGATTGATCATTCAATTAAAAAAAATGTGATATGGTTTAAAGTAGGATGAAGGATGCGTTGTGTGTACAATATTCAAAAAGAGACTAACAACCATGCGTAAACAATCACAAAACAGAAAGTTTAACTTCACATACCTTGTTCGATTTCCCCTTTTCCTCAACCTTAGCTTCAAATTTCATGTATCTCACTCTCTGCTCCTGTGTTGACTCTCTAACTACCAAACTTGTTTTCTCAATGCGTCTCACTCACTAGCTATCAAATTCGTTACTGATTCAGCATTTGCTCTTCTCCCTACCGCAACTCTCTCTCATAACATTCCCCCTTTAGTTTAAGGTTTTCGAAAATCAATCAAAAATTAAAGAAAACATAGACAAATGATGACAAAAGTAGAAAGGAAGAACAACCTCATACTTTCTATTCTTCAAACACTACAAAGGGGAGAAAATAGAAAGGGGACGAACCTTCCGCGCTCCACACCGTTCACGACCGGTAACAACTTCTCCTTCGCCTTCGACTTCGCCAGTAAGAACTTCTCCGATCATGTCCACCCTTCGGTGGCAACCATGGACTTCTCTCTTTTTCTTTCTTTCTTGTGTTCTCTCCTAATCCTAACCCTAGCACTAAAACTGCATCTTTCAAAATGAAATGGTCGCCCTTTGAAATTTTCAAATCAGCAGCTCCAATTCACTGAAATGCATCGTTTCATTTAGTCTCTCAAAAACCACCTCAGCAGCAGCCCACGGACTGAAATGACTAATATATCCTTAATGACATTGACAATTATTGGGTCCCACGCCGTGTTAAATGAATGTGGATTCCTTTAACCGTGTCAAAGTATTCTTTTTCTACTTTAAAATGTGATCCCAAGGAGGCAAAAGACTATTATGCCCTTAATTTAAGGGTACCACCACATCTCCACCAGTCTCAACCAATAGCATTTGAGCAGCCCGGACCTCTATGGGCAGGACCAAGCTCGAAAAAAATAAGACAATATTTAGAATAATTAATTAGTGTTATGTGGGAGCTATGTGCTAGTGGGGTGTGAGTTGTGTTTAAGTGTGTTCTAACAAGATTGAGTTGGTTGATTGCTTTTTACTTCCTATATATGTAACATGGAGATTAAAGAAGAGTGAAGCCCTCTAGAAATATATTTTCAGTTTCAATATGAGATGGTATAAAAGCGCGTTCCCCGCTCTAGTTTTTTTTCCTTCTTAATCTACCAAACAACCATCATTGCTCTCCACTATTATCGGGAACTAATTGCCATTATCCAGTGTATTTTTGTTGCTATCCACCTATAATATGCAGTTGTCCAGTGTACTTTCAATTGTACGCTCTTGTCCACTGTCGTTCGCCACCATTCGCCACCGATCGATGTCATAGTTTAGTCTAGTGACCACCAGATCTGGTTCGTCTCTCCGTGTGATAGCCAACCTCGCTGATGCCAGAGTGTTGTTCCCCTCCACGCACTGCCACGAAACTCATTTTTGTGTGCCGTGAACAAACACTTATTGTTCACGCGCCACCTTCATAGTTGTCGCCGAACTCTCCTCTCTCTATTCTGCCCCTTATAACCTTGTTTCGATAACGTCTAGAAGCAACCCTTTTCAAAGTCATCTAGATTTTGTTTTTATTTTTCTTGACTAGTTCTTTAACCCTTGATCAGAAATGGCGACTAAAAGTACCATTTCATTTTCTAGAAGTCCCTCAATCACTTCTAAGAAGCTAAATGACAAAACTTACCTATCTTGGTCGGCTATAGTTGAAATGTGGTTTCTTGGTCAAGAACATTATGATCACTTTGAGCAAGATGGCAGCCATGTACCTGTTGAAAAACTGATAAGTGGAAACAAGTTGATTTCCAGTTATGTGCCCTATTATGGCAATCAGTGGCACCCAAACTTTTTATATCTCTTAGTGGTTTTAAAACTTGTCACTCCTTTTGGAAGAAAGCTCAAAGCATCTATGCCAACAATATTCAACGTCTCTATGACATGGTAAATAAGCTTGTCTCTCTTAAAATGGCAGACCATGATATGATGTCCTTCATAACTGATGCTCAATTTGATGTAAAAGAATTGAGGATGTTTTTGGAAGTTGACTCTTTGGAGGATATCAAGAAGAAACTAGACAAATATTATATGGTGTTGATCCTTCGTGCTCTACATCCAGACTTTGATCATGTCAAAGATCAACTTTTGATCAGTCATGATGTCTCTTCCATGGAAACCTTGACCAATCGCCTTCTACGTGTCCCTACACCTCAGACTCTAGAACCTCATGAACTAGTGGGACCATCTGTCATGGTTGGCACACGAGGAAGAGGAGGATCTGACACTAGAGGAGGAGGACGAGGATGTTGGGGATGTCTTTAATGCACATACTGTAAAAGAATGGGTCACAATCAAGAAAATTGCTACTTCTTGCATGATTTTCCTTCCAAAACCGCTAATATCTCGATGGCTGAAACTATCCATTCCAAGTTCACTAAAGAAGAATATTACGAATATTTGTGGTTCTAACTTCAAGTACATCTACAACTTGTATTTCTCAATCAATGGAAACTCAAAATTCATGGGTAATTGACTTAGGTGCTTCTAATCACATCTTTGGTAATACATTCTTATTCTCAACCATTTCCTTTCAAGAAAAACCTTCATTCATAACTCTTGCCAATGGCTTTAAAATTTCTTCAAAGGGTGTCGGTCAAGCCTCATTGTCTCCCTCTCTAAATCTCAATTTTTTCTTATTTGTCCCTAACTTCCCTTTGAATTTGATTTCCTTAAGTAAGTTAACCAAAATATTAAATTGTTCAATAACCTTTGATAACAAATCTTTTATTATACAAGAACATGGGTCAAGGAGATAAAATGGAGAAGGATACAAAGTTAGAGGACTATACTATTTTGGATCTCTTCCGCATATTTATATTGAACATAGATTATTATTTTAAGGACATTTTATTTTATTTACACTTCAAACTAAAAATTATTAGTATTATTGTAAGGATGAAGAAATTTGGTATCATAGGATTTACAGTGGACCAAAAAATTTGGTATCATAGGATTTACCGTGGTTGTAAAATAATGAGACTCATTATTTTAAAATTAAACGATCAATTATAAAATAATTAGATTCATAATTATTTTCAAATATATGATCTCTAGAAATTAATTTTCTATTTCTCTTTTCTCTTTCTGAGTTGACCATGTCTCTAGAGAATCCGATATCAATGCGTATATTCGGATAATTTAGTTTATAAGAGTCTTTGATATATGGTGTATATCTATGTGATTATTTTGGAGTGCATTGTATTATGATTGAACATGTTTCCTAAATATATGGTGCTTCTATTATAAATTAGCTTACCCTCTTGTATTTTTTTGTTGTGTATGTGATTGTCTTTTTCTTTTTCAATGATAACATTATTGGTGTGAGCAAATGAAGATGTAAGTGTAAGGGCACATTTTGAAGGATGTTCTAGCCAATTGTCTGAGTCATGGAACGATATTAGATCATGTTAGGTATAGTTTTTTGTAATAGAAACATAATATAGAAGCTTGGAATTTATATTTCTTAGGGGTAGAAAAACGAGCCAGTCCAACCCGTTTTGGCCCGTCAAAAACAAGTCGGGTTGGGCTATATTGTATTAATGTAAGATATATCTTGGATAAGTTGTTTTCTGAATATTTATAATGAAATCTTATATTTTAGTACTATTATACTATTAAAACCTTATAGATATACCACATGTGAGTTCATTTTTTTAAAACCTTTATTTCTATTTTTTACTTAAAAAAACTAAAAAGAGGAGTTCAAAATGGGATGTTACATTCATGATATCAGAGCAGTTCTTCCTTAGGATGACTTAAAGTTTGTTGGTTTGTGATTCCTTACGTGTATAAATTTTTAAGTTCAGATTGTAGATATGTTTATGAAACTGGAAGTATTAAGAACAAAACAGATCTTCATAGAGTGATGAGAGTTCACACTTATGACTATATCAAATTTTTTTTTCTTTTCTTAATTTTGAAAGTTTGGGAAAAGTAGAGTGATAGACAACATGTAGTGGGTAAAAAGTATGTTATGAAGTTAGTAGATGTTGAGAGAGTATGTATACAAAAGTTATGTTTCTTAAAAGAAGAAATAAAGTTGTAGTTTCAGTTGTGTTTTTGATACTAGACTAGACATATTTTTGCCTTTGGAGAAGGCCCATAAGGTAAGCTTTTGCCTCAAAGATATGAAGTTGTTGTACGATGACTATTAAGGGGTGAGGAAAGCAAAGTTATGGTTTTGTGGGATGGACAAGATGTGGAGTCTAGAAGCGAGACCTTGGATCAAATGAGCTTCAAGAGGAGGTTTTAAGAAAGGTGATATTTCCAGATAAAGTAAGAGTTAACAAGACAAACAGAGTTCATACAATTGGTACAAAGTGACATGTCAATGCATGTGTAAGCAACAAGGTTTAAGAATATGACAATGCGCAATTGAAAGCAGTGTTTGAGGCTTGGAAGTGTAGGAAGCTTGTGAGAGACTTGATGATAAAGTTCGAGAGGTCAATGACTTGATGTTGTAAGTAGAGGTTCATCTCTTGGTGGAGGTGATTACTATAATAGAGAGTTTTGAGGACCAATCAAGTATGGCGGTGCTTTCTCAAGAGAGAGAAAAAATTTGTTGGTAAAGGTAAGGTATCATAAGAGCCTTATGTTAAACCAGCAACATAAAAATGTAGTTGGATCCCTTCAACAACAACAATTGCATCAATAACAATTACATAAGAAATGTTTAGGTTTAGAGGTTCTGTTAGGTTTCTGGGTAAGAAACAAAACAAGAAACCCAAACACACCCTCTAACTATCTCACACAGAAAAGAAAGAAAGAATGAATGGATGTTATTCAATATGGTAATAACAGTGTACAAGAAATCAATGGGACCCTAATCTCCCCCACAAGACCAAAAGATACCTGTCTATACAACTAACTGTCAAAAATTGTCCAAAGCAAAGTACAAAATTCTATTTATACAAACCCCTTTCCCGTCATTCCTAATTGCTAAAGCAGTTAGGCTATTAATTCTTTCTCCTCCTCTCATACACTCTACACTTCTTAAGATTACTCAACGCCTCATCATCAACGTTGTCCTTAAGGTTGAAATCTGGATATTGATCCTTAATAGTCACCATATCCTCCCACGTTGCTCCCTCTCTTCCTCTTGTCTGTCATTCCACCAATATTTGTAAGATCCTTTCTTCCCCTTGTTGTATTTCCCTCCTATCCAAGATTTTGACTGGCCAAAAAGTAGGCCCCTCCGCTTGCAATTTTGGTGGCAGTTCTTTCTCTACATTCTTTGCACCGACTTCTTTTTTAAGTTGAGACACGTGAAACACTGGGTGTATCCTAGTCGTGTTCGATAGTTGTAGTTTATATGCCACTTCCCCCACCTGCTTTGGAAAGGCTCGAAATATCGAGCTAATAAGTTCGGGTGTAGTCTGGATGGCATTAAAGATTATCGGTGGGGTTTGATTTTTAGATAGACCCAATCCTCAACCTTTATATCCACTAGTTTCCTCCTTTTATTCGCATGTTTGGCCATCAGATCTTGAGCTCGGGTTAAATGAAACCTCAATTGCTTAAGGGCTTCATCTCTAGTTTGTAATTCCTGGGCGACCGCTTCAACTAGAGTTTCCCCAGGTATGAATCTTTTCAAAGAGGGAGGACCCCTGCCATATATTGTCTCGAAAGGAGTGCACTTGGTTGCACCTTGATAGTTTGTATTATACCATACCTAGCCCAAGGCAACACTATACTCCAATTTTGTGGTTACTCAAAACAAAAAAACCTTAAGTAACCTTCCAGAATCCTATTCAACACCTCGGTTTGGCCGTTTGACTCTAGGTGGTAAGCGGTACTCATCCTGAGTTGAGTTCCCTGCATCTTAAATAGTTCTCTCCAGAAAATACTTAAGAACAAAGGATCCATGTCACTGACAATGGAAATCGGGATCCCATGTAGCCAAACTATCTCCTTGACAAAAACCTCTGCGAATTTCTTCGCAGAATAAAGATGTTTGAATGGTAGAAAATGACCATATTTACTTAGACAGTCCACCACTACCAACACTGCATCATATCCTTGCGATTTTGGAAGCTTAACTATAAAATCCATACTCACCTCTTCCCAAACTGCGTGAGGTATGGCAACGGTGGTAACAGCCCTTGCGGAGACGATGCAAGATACTTGTGTTGTTGGCATACCAGGCAACTCGCAACAAATTTAGTGACTTTTTCATCCCTATCCAATACAAAGATTTGGCCACCTTCCTCTAAGTCCTATAAACACTCGAGTGGCCTCCTATTCTTGTCATGTGGAACTCAACCAAAAGCTTGGGAATCCAAATCGATTTGGCTGAAAGCACCAATCTCCCTTTGTAATGCAGCCTGTCTTGCTCTAAAGTAAAAGTTGAATGAGAGTTGAGATCCTTCTGAATATCCTCTATCACCTTCACCAATACCTCATCCTCCTTAACCTCCTTCAACACTTCTTGGAAATCCTGCCAATAAGGTCTGGCAATTGCCCGTAACTCCTTTTCTTCCTCTCCATTACCTTCCCTTCTCCTTGACAAGGCATCTGCTACTCTGGTGGTGGTCCCTGCTTTATACAAAATCTCAAAATCGTATCCCAAAAGTTTAGCCATCAATTTTTTTGATTCTGAGTGGTGATTCTCTGTTCTAACAAGTACGTGAGACTTCTCTGATCCGTGTGCACAATGAATCTCTACCTTAAGAGATAAGGCCTCTAATGCTGGATTTCCAAGACCAGAGCCATCAACTCTTTGTCGTATATCGACTTGCTTAAGGACCTTTCAGACAAAGCCTTGCTAAAGAAGGCGATGGGTCTCTTTCCCTGGGTCAGAACTACCCCCACTCCTCCTGAAGCATCACATTCTATGTGGAAAGTCTGGCTAAAATTTAGCAATATCAACACGGGTGCTGATGTACCAGCCTCNTTGGGCTATATTGTATTAATGTAAGATATATCTTGGATAAGTTGTTTTCTGAATATTTATAATGAAATCTTATATTTTAGTACTATTATACTATTAAAACCTTATAGATATACCACATGTGAGTTCATTTTTTTAAAACCTTTATTTCTATTTTTTACTTAAAAAAACTAAAAAGAGGAGTTCAAAATGGGATGTTACATTCATGATATCAGAGCAGTTCTTCCTTAGGATGACTTAAAGTTTGTTGGTTTGTGATTCCTTACGTGTATAAATTTTTAAGTTCAGATTGTAGATATGTTTATGAAACTGGAAGTATTAAGAACAAAACAGATCTTCATAGAGTGATGAGGGTTCACACTTATGACTATATCAAATTTTTTTTTCTTTTCTTAATTTTGAAAGTTTGGGAAAAGTAGAGTGATAGACAACATGTAGTGGGTAAAAAGTATGTTATGAAGTTAGTAGATGTTGAGAGAGTATGTATACAAAAGTTATGTTTCTTAAAAGAAGAAATAAAGTTGTAGTTTCAGTTGTGTTTTTGATACTAGACTAGACATATTTTTGCCTTTGGAGAAGGCCCATAAGGTAAGCTTTTGCCTCAAAGATATGAAGTTGTTGTACGATGACTATTAAGGGGTGAGGAAAGCAAAGTTATGGTTTTGTGGGATGGACAAGATGTGGAGTCTAGAAGCGAGACCTTGGATCAAATGAGCTTCAAGAGGAGGTTTTAAGAAAGGTGATATTTCCAGATAAAGTAAGAGTTAACAAGACAAACAGAGTTCATACAATTGGTACAAAGTGACATGTCAATGCATGTGTAAGCAACAAGGTTTAAGAATATGACAATGCGCAATTGAAAGCAGTGTTTGAGGCTTGGAAGTGTAGGAAGCTTGTGAGAGACTTGATGATAAAGTTCGAGAGGTCAATGACTTGATGTTGTAAGTAGAGGTTCATCTCTTGGTGGAGGTGATTACTATAATAGAGAGTTTTGAGGACCAATCAAGTATGGCGGTGCTTTCTCAAGAGAGAGAAAAAATTTGTTGGTAAAGGTAAGGTATCATAAGAGCCTTATGTTAAACCAGCAACATAAAAATGTAGTTGGATCCCTTCAACAACAACAATTGCATCAATAACAATTACATAAGAAATGTTTAGGTTTAGAGGTTCTGTTAGGTTTTTTGGTAAGAAACAAAACAAGAAACCCAAACACACCCTCTAACTATCTCACACAGAAAAGAAAGAAAGAATGAATGGATGTTATTCAGTATGGTAATAACAGTGTACAAGAAATCAATGGGACCCTAATCTCCCCCACAAGACCAAAAGATACCTGTCTATACAACTAACTGTCAAAAATTGTCCAAAGCAAAGTACAAAATTCTATTTATACAAACCCCTTTCCCGTCATTCCTAATTGCTAAAGCAGTTAGGCTATTAATTCTTTCTCCTCCTCTCATACACTCTCCACTTCTTAAGATTACTCACCGCCTCATCATCAACGTTGTCCTTAAGGTTGAAATCTGGATATTGATCCTTAATAGTCACCATATCCTCCCACGTTGCTCCCTCTCTTCCTCTTGTCTGTCATTCCACCAATATTTGTAAGATCCTTTCTTCCCCTTGTTGTATTTCCCTCCTATCCAAGATTTTGACTGGCCAAAAAGTAGGCCCCTCCGCTTGCAATTTTGGTGGCAGTTCTTTCTCTACATTCTTTGCACCGACTTCTTTTTTAAGTTGAGACACGTGAAACACTGGGTGTATCCTAGTCGTGTTCGATAGTTGTAGTTTATATGCCACTTCCCCCACCTGCTTTGGAAAGGCTCGAAATATCGAGCTAATAAGTTCGGGTGTAGTCTGGATGGCATTAAAGATTATCGGTGGGGTTTGATTTTTAGATAGACCCAATCCTCAACCTTTATATCCACTAGTTTCCTCCTTTTATTCGCATGTTTGGCCATCAGATCTTGAGCTCGGGTTAAATGAAACCTCAATTGCTTAAGGGCTTCATCTCTAGTTTGTAATTCCTGGGCGACCGCTTCAACTAGAGTTTCCCCAGGTATGAATCTTTTCAAAGAGGGAGGACCCCTGCCATATATTGTCTCGAAAGGAGTGCACTTGGTTGCACCTTGATAGTTTGTATTATACCATACCTAGCCCAAGGCAACACTATACTCCAATTTTGTGGTTACTCAAAACAAAAAAACCTTAAGTAACCTTCCAGAATCCTATTCAACACCTCGGTTTGGCCGTTTGACTCTAGGTGGTAAGCGGTACTCATCCTGAGTTGAGTTCCCTGCATCTTAAATAGTTCTCTCCAGAAAATACTTAAGAACAAAGGATCCATGTCACTGACAATGGAAATCGGGATCCCATGTAGCCAAACTATCTCCTTGACAAAAACCTCTGCGAATTTCTTCGCAGAATAAAGATGTTTGAATGGTAGAAAATGACCATATTTACTTAGACAGTCCACCACTACCAACACTGCATCATATCCTTGCGATTTTGGAAGCTTAACTATAAAATCCATACTCACCTCTTCCCAAACTGCGTGAGGTATGGCAACGGTGGTAACAGCCCTTGCGGAGACGATGCAAGATACTTGTGTTGTTGGCATACCAGGCAACTCGCAACAAATTTAGTGACTTTTTCATCCCTATCCAATACAAAGATTTGGCCACCTTCCTCTAAGTCCTATAAACACTCGAGTGGCCTCCTATTCTTGTCATGTGGAACTCAACCAAAAGCTTGGGAATCCAAATCGATTTGGCTGAAAGCACCAATCTCCCTTTGTAATGCAGCCTGTCTTGCTCTAAAGTAAAAGTTGAATGAGAGTTGAGATCCTTCTGAATATCCTCTATCACCTTCACCAATACCTCATCCTCCTTAACCTCCTTCAACACTTCTTGGAAATCCTGCCAATAAGGTCTGGCAATTGCCCGTAACTCCTTTTCTTCCTCTCCATTACCTTCCCTTCTCCTTGACAAGGCATCTGCTACTCTGGTGGTGGTCCCTGCTTTATACAAAATCTCAAAATCGTATCCCAAAAGTTTAGCCATCAATTTTTTTGATTCTGAGTGGTGATTCTCTGTTCTAACAAGTACGTGAGACTTCTCTGATCCGTGTGCACAATGAATCTCTACCTTAAGAGATAAGGCCTCTAATGCTGGATTTCCAAGACCAGAGCCATCAACTCTTTCTCGTATATCGACTTGCTTAAGGACCTTTCAGACAAAGCCTTGCTAAAGAAGGCGATGGGTCTCTTTCCCTGGGTCAGAACTACCCCCACTCCTCCTGAAGCATCACATTCTATGTGGAAAGTCTGGCTAAAATTTAGCAATATCAACACGGGTGCTGATGTACCAGCCTCCTTCAACCTTGCCATTGCATCCCTAGCGTGCTCTGTCCAAACAGATTGCCCCTTTTTCAAAAACTCTGTCACGAGTTTTGTGATTTTTCCATAGTCCTTCATGATTCCCCTGTAGTATCCTGTCAAGCCTAGGAACCCTCTCAAAGCCTTTAGAGTTTTAGGTTTTTCCCACTCCATTACTGCCCTTATCTTTTCCTGATCCATCTCAACGCCCCTCTTAGAAATTTGGTGACCTAGATATCTTATCTATGATCTCCCAAACTCACATTTCTTCCTATTAGCTATCCAATTATTATGTTCCAACACCTGCAGTACCACTCTCACATGTTTCAAGTGCTCCTCCCAATTCGGGTTGTATATCAATATATCATCAAAGAAAACCATCACAAATCTCCTCAAATAAGGTTGTAATAAGTTGTTCATGGCGCTTTGAAAGGTTGCTGGCGCGTTATTGAGGCTGAAAGACATCACCAAGAACTCATAATGGCCCTGGTGAGTCCTTGTTAGAAAAGATGTGCTCTGTTTCTCACACCAAGAGGAGGGAGGTGAATTGGTGTTGTATAAAAATGATCACTAATCTAATATAGGCAAATACAAAATGACTAGCAGCAAGAACAATCCTCTTTACAGTCACCCTTTTGAGACCCTTCTCAAAGTCAAGAACCACGTTCTTTTTCCTGTATACACTACAGGGAAATAATAATACTCAGCGTTTGCTAAAGCTCCTGATCAGCAGTAAGCACCTCTATTGTGCAGAACGATCAGACTTTACGAATCTATCAATCTTGCTTCTCAAGAAATCTTCAAGACTTGTACACCACAACAATTATTGTTTCTTGAAGCATTTCTCTCTTCTGTAAAACTTCAAAGCTCAATTTGAAACTAATATGAAAATTGTTAAACTCAATTGTCTTACAGAATTTCAAATCATGTGTCTATATATAGTGTAAGTCAAATCAGACGCAGTTTAATCGATTATGCTATTATTCTAATCGGTTTCATCTCACAGTTATAACAGATCAACAACAGTCAAAGCCATTAATTGAATGCTCACTTAATATAATCGATTTGCAATAAATGTTTGGTCAACATATTTAAAAATATGACCGTTGAGATAGTTATGTCAAACAATGAAATAGTTTTCAAATCTTTAACAGACTTAATTGAATACATGATCCATGTAATCGATTAGGCTTTAACACTTAGCATATTTTTGAAATTTTTTCTTCTTAAAATCCATCAAAGCACACTTGAAAAATATTTGTGCAAAGATACAAGTTTTAATCGATTTAACCACTAACGTAATCGATTCAAAACTTGTTGTTTTGCCACAATTTAAAAGTTAAGTTGTCTAATGACTTTAATTGATTAACACACCATTGTAATTGATTAAGTCATACAGATATGCTTCGTACATGTTGTTTTTCCATTTCCAAAATTTATATTATGCATGCACAGATATAATCACATTTCAAACACAATAGTATGCAATAATCAACACAATATGTCCACAACTATGCTTGTACAAATCTCACAATAAGCATAAGCATATGTAACACAAATAACACAGTACATACACATCTGGGGGCAACCTTCCTGTCTCTTGGAAAACTCTGGAGGATAACTTCAGTATTTCCTCCAACTCCTCCTCTTATGTCCTGGTCAGCCCTGGAAAGTCTTCCACCTCTGCCTCCTTTCCCACCTGACCCAAATCCCAAACCAATGACCACACTTCCACCTTTGTCAGCTTTAGAAGCCTTGGGTTCCACCAACCTCCTAGCCAAAGCAATGTCCCCTTTAATAACCACCTTTTTCCCTCCTTGATTGTAGCTCATCGTCATCTCTCCTCAGTTCAGCATCACCTCTCCAAATTTGGCCAACCATTCTACTCCCAATATGATGTCCACTCCTCCTAGGTCAAACAAATAGAATTTCTCCTCTACCTCGGTTTCCTCTAGGGTGATCAGAACCTTCCCACAACAACCGCTGGTCTTCCTTTTCTGGCCATCACCTAGTCTCACCTAGTAAGGTGGCGTATCTTCAATGGACAAGTCCAACTCTTCTGCTAACCTTCAACTAATAAAATTGTGGCTTGCACCACTGTCAAATCAACACTAATACCCTTCTTCCCCAATTCTCCCCTGCAACTTCATAGTCTTTGGCTGAGTCAATCCTCCAACTGACAAAGGTGATAACTTCATTTGCTTCTGATCCCGCTCTGTCAATTGTACCTCCTCTTCCACTTTTTCATCCTCGGCTAAGATAACCACCCGCAAACTCTGCTTAGGGCAATGGTGGCCTGGACTGAACGGTCCGCCACACCTAAAGAATTCCGGATAAGGCAGATTTCTCACACTTCTTCCTCTATTGTCATTTCCCGCAGCATTCCCCATTTTCGCCGCTCCGCTATTTGCATTTCCTTCTCTTTTCACCGATCCCATACTTTCCGCCGCCCCTAGTCGAATCAGATTAATTCGACTACCTCACTTGACATCACCGAACTCGTCGCGCGCCCCCAAGACATTTGATTTATGTTTGTGTTCCAACTCCCCGCCTTCGCGCCGCCTTGACCCTCCTTGACATCCCATGCAATCCTTATTGCCACTATCAATTCCTGCAGATGATGGGGTCTGACCAGACTTCGTATACTTTCTCGCAGTCTAGCGAGGAAGTGCCTCAACATTTGTTCTTTCGACACCCCTCGCATCTGACCCACCAATATTTCAAAGTCTTGAACGTAATCCTCCACGATGCCCTCCTTTTTCATCGCGGCTAGCCTCTCGAAAACGGTACCCCGGTTTCGTCCTCCAAATCTCCCTACCATCACTTTCTTCAGGCCTTCCAAGAACGATTCTTGGCCTTTTCCTTCCAGAATCGGAACCAGTAGCTCGCGCTACCATCCATACTCACATATGCTAGGTGTACCTTCTCTTCCTCTATCACCCCTTGCAACTCAGAAAACTTTTTCGCCCTGTAAATCCAGTTCAAAGGTCCAGACCCTCAAACACCGACAATTCGACCCTATTTCTCCAGTTTCGTTGCCCTTCCGATCGGTCGCCCCCCTCCACGGTGCCCTCCTTTTTCATTGCGGCTAGCATCTCGAAAACGGTACCCCGGTTTCGTCCTCCGGATCTCCATACCATCGCTTTCTTCAGGCCCTCCCAAGAACGATTCTTGGCCTTTTCCTTCCAGAATCAGAACCAGTAGCCTGCGCTACCCTCCATACTAACATACGCTAGGTGTACCTTCTCTTCCTTTATCACCCCTGTCGCAACCGGGATCGCGACGGGACGGCGACCCGAAAAACAAACGGGTTTGAGAAATAGATTTGTGGAGTCGCCACCATAATTTATTATGGAAAAACTATGGAAAACCAAAAAATAAGACACGGTCTGCGAAAAGAGATTTTCAGGTTCGGGAATCGGTTACGCGTAAGGAGGTATTAGCACCCTATCGCGCCTGCCCAAAGGCAGTACCTTTAATTAATTAAATGTATAAACACAAAAAAAGATTGAAGTTGTTTTTTAAATGTTATTTTTTCCTTTCCCTAAAAAAATAATATAAATAAACTTATTGAGAGACAAAATATATTTTTTTTTTATAATGAACACCCGACAAAGAAATTGATCTGGTCGCTAACGTACATCCATTTGATGGACAATCAGGGATCACTTAGTCTTTATCCTAAGAAAAAGGTTTGTGAGTTTGTTAAAAAAAAATATTATAGATTTTTTTTTTTTTGGTTTTTGTTTTTTTTTGTTTGTTTTGTTTGTTTTCAAAAAAAAAAAAAAAAAAAACCAACAAAAACCACACCCCACCCCCCCACCCCCCCCCACCCCCCCCCCACCCCCCCCCCCCCCCCCCCCCCCCCCGCCCCTTGCTTTGGCTTTTTGCCCCGCTGCCCCCGCCCCCGCTTTGGTTTCCCCCGCTTGCTCTTTTTTTTTTTTTTTCTTTTTTCCCGGCTTTTTGTAGTTGGTGTGTGTGAAGAACGGTGGGAAAAAAGAAAAGGAAACCGACATAAGGGCGACCGCGTAGCGAGACGTTCAAAAGCATGAGTGTAAAAGAACGGCATTTGTGGTAGAAAAATAAACCTTTAGAAAAAAAACCTGCAAATTGCAACAAAAAAAGAAAAAAAAGAGGTGTGAAGATGACCGTTACTACCTTTTCAGCTTTTCATACTCTCTAATTGCTTTTTCCTTGGTAATTTCTGTTGGCAGAGTTCTCTAAGCGTGATAATTACTCTTTTTTCTCTTATACTCTCTCGTCCCGTTCTATCTCCCATTTTCCTAGTTGTCTCAGGAGTCTTCCTTTTTTTTTTTTTGTTTTTTTTTTTTTTTTTTTTTTTTTTTTTGTTTTTTTTTTTTTTTTTTTTTTTTTTTTTTTTTTTTTTTTTTTTTTTTTTTTTTTTTTTTTTGTTTTTTGTTTTTTTTTTTTTTTTTTTTTTTTCCTTTTTTTTTTTTTTTTTTTTTTTTTTTTTTTTTTTTTTTTTTTTTTTTTTTTTTTTTTTTTTTTTTTTTTTTTTTTTTTTTTTTTTTTTTTTTTTTTTTTTTTTTTTTTTTTTTTTTTTTTTTTTTTTTTTTTTTTTTTTTTTTTTTTTTTTTTTTTTTTTTTTTCCTTTTTTTTTTTTTTTTTTTTTTTTTTTTTTTTTTTTTTTTTTTTTTTTTTTTTTTTTTTTTTTTTTTTTTTTTTTTTTTTTTTTTTTTTTTTTTTTTTTTTTTTTTTTTTTTTTTTTTTTTTTTTTTTTTTATTTTTTTATTTTTTTTTTTTTCTATTTTTTTTTTTTTTTTTTTTTTTTTTTTTTTTTTTTTTTTTTTTTTTTTTTTTTTTTTTTTTTTTTTTTTTTTTTTTTTTTTTTTTTTTTTTTTTTTTTTTTTTTTTTTTTTTTTTTTTTTTTTTTTTTTTTTTTTTTTTGTTTTTTTTTTTTTTTTTTTTTTTTTTTTTTTTTTTTTTTTTTTTTTTTTTTTTTTTTTCCCTTTCTCCTATGGCAGAGTGCATATTTATTACACACCTTGGCAATATTATGGAAATCTTGCCTTAATGTGTGCAATTAATTGACAATAAAAAAACAAAATGAGGGAAATTATTTTGCCATGGTTGCTAGAAACAAATTAATAATATTCAAAAGACATGTTATCATTATTATTGTCAAAACATCACTATTTTCCTCTTTAAAAAAAGCAACTGATGCAACAAATTTTATATTACTAACTATTTTTCGTTATTGCTATACTTATTAGCGGAAATAATTAATTTCGAATTATTATCCTTTACATAAATAAACTAACATTTCAAAATATTGTATTTTGATATTAAAGTTTATTTAATCATTTCCCTTTTTTAAGCAACCCACCATTAATTTATTATTCCTTATTTTTTTATTATTATTTTTTAAATGGTTACACTTACCCGAACCCGGACTAAATTGGGTGTTTGACACTGCCCCCTTTATATTGGATTTTGCTGGATAACAGAAACCTTAGAGTTTTTTTGTGTGTATCACAGTAAAAGCTAAACTAACAGATAAAGACGCTAATTTCGTCGGGTCTAAAGAAAAGGAGAGAGGTTACCTCGAACTTTAACCTCTGGAGAAGCATGTGGCCCAAAAACCTTGGGACCTCGCTGGAAAAAGTAAGCCGTGACACTTGTGGGGGGTGTGTCCTACCCTAGAACTTTGTTTCGTTATAACTTGATGGTGGAGGGCGTAGTGAACCACCGTCGTAAAATAAGTGTGTGAGGGCAGGAAACCCTCGTAAAAACTTGATGGTGAGGATGAGGCGCCACGAACCACGTAAATTAAATGGTGAGGGCAAAACCTCGTAAATTTGATGGTGAGGCGCACGAAACCATCGAAAAATTAAATGGTAGAGGGCAGGAACCCCTCGACCGTAAATTAATGGTGAGGTGCAGGACCTCGTATAACTGAATGATGATAGGGCAGGACACCCTCGCATAACTGAATGATAGGGCGGAACCTC
>NW_025913360.1:0-88275 GCF_018835915.1 Vigna umbellata
CAATCAACAAACTTGGATTGAGCTTCATGATAACGGTTGAAAATATCGTTATCTGTGATGTAATTTTGATACTAAATGCATCCTTTTTTGCTTAGAAACTTGCTTGAAATCATGTTTTTATGTTAAGTTGTGTAAATAAGAGAGTTGAGGTTGAATTTGGTGAATTTATGACTAAATTCCCTTGTTTTGGCAGGAAATAAGATAATACGGAAAACAGAAATGAAGTTCCAAGGAAATGAAGCTTAGAAAGGCCTGGAAAATCACTAGAAGGGAGGAATGCTCGATGATGGATGACACACTTCAACAATTAATGGAGATGTCTCATTCTCATCACAAAAGCACTGAAGCGGCACTCAGAAGAATGGAGATGCAGCTTGGTCACATACTTCAGAAGTTGGATGATTTTGGGGGCAATATGGAAGTTAACCCTAGGGAGGAATGTCAAGCCATTATCACTAGAAGTGACAAAGTTTTAGATGAGAGAAAAATAAAGAGAAAAGAAGAAAGGTTGAGTGAAAAAGAGAAAGATGTAAAGGAAGAGGAAGAAAAAGAAGAGAAAAAAAGTGAGGTTGAGAGAAAATAAAAGGGGAAGAATGTTGAAGAAGAGAGAAAAGAAATAGAATAGGTTTAGAGAGAAATGAAAAAAATTGAGAAAAATCTTCTGTACCCTAAGGAGTGTTCCAAGGAGGAAAAAGAGAGGGAAGAAAAAAGAGAGAGAGAGGAGGAGGATGAGAGAAAAAAGAAAGAATCATATGAAAAACCCCTTCCTCACCCAAAGAAGTATCATAGGAAGGAGAAGGAAAAATAGTTTGAGCGTTTCATGGAAATCATCAAGAAATTTAAGATTAAATTCTATGATTGGGACACTGCACCGGGTTCCGGGTTATATTAAATTCCTTAAAAAATTCAATAAAAAGAAAAAGAAATATCCAGAAAAGGGAACAATTGAGGCACAAGGCAATTGCAGTAGGCCAAGTTAGAGACATTAAAGAAGCGCTTGCTGGGAGGCAACCTAGTTTCTGATTTTGTTTTTTTTTTTTATTTAGTTGTGTGGTGTGGATTTGATTTTGTTTTGCAATAATGACAACATTTGCTGATAGATGCTGGACAGCATCTACTGAGGGATGCTAAGAGGATTAAGATAACAACATCTACTGATGGATGCTGCTACGATGAATGATAGCCCATTTTTCTGAACTTTTCATTTTAGTTGATTTAATTGGGTGGTTTCGATTTGATTTTTTCTTTGCGTGTTTGAGTTCTTTTTTTTAGGTTAAATGCTGCTTCTGATGGCAGTAATGATAACATCTACTGATGGATGCTTCTACAACATCTACTGATGGATGTTGTTATGATGANCATTATCACTAGAAGTGACAAAGTTTTAGATGAGAGAAAAATAAAGAGAAAAGAAGAAAGGTTGAGTGAAAAAGAGAAAGATGTAAAGGAAGAGGAAGAAAAAGAAGAGATAAAAAGTGAGGTTGAGAGAAAATAAAAGGGGAAGAATGTTGAAGAAGAGAGAAAAGAAATAGAATAGGTTTAGAGAGAAATGAAAAAAATTGAGAAAAATCTTTTGTACTCTAAGGAGTGTTCCAAGGAGGAAAAAGAGAGGGAAGAAAAAAGAGAGAGAGAGGAGGAGGATGAGAGAAAAAAGAAAGAATCATATGAAAAACCCCTTCCTCACCCAAAGAAGTATCATAGGAAGGAGAAGGAAAAATAGTTTGAGCGTTTCATGGAAATCATCAAGAAATTTAAGATTAAATTCTATGATTGGGACACTGCACCGGGTTCCGGGTTATATTAAATTCCTTAAAAAATTCAATAAAAAGAAAAAGAAATATCCAGAAAAGGGAACAATTGAGGCACAAGGCAATTGCAGTAGGCCAAGTTAGAGACATTAAAGAAGCGCTTGCTGGGAGGCAACCTAGTTTCTGATTTTGTTTTTTTTTTTTATTTAGTTGTGTGGTGTGGATTTGATTTTGTTTTGCAATAATGACAACATTTGCTGATAGATGCTGGACAGCATCTACTGAGGGATGCTAAGAGGATTAAGATAACAACATCTACTGATGGATGCTGCTACGATGAATGATAGCCCATTTTTCTGAACTTTTCATTTTAGTTGATTTAATTGGGTGGTTTCGATTTGATTTTTTCTTTGCGTGTTTGAGTTCTTTTTTTTAGGTTAAATGCTGCTTCTGATGGCAGTAATGATAACATCTACTGATGGATGCTTCTACAACATCTACTGATGGATGTTGTTATGATGAGAATGATGAATGACAACATTTACTGATGGATGCTGCTATGGAAGAGGACAATGACTAGACATCTATTGATGGACGCCAATGAAGATGAGAAAGATTGGTGTCTACTGAGGGATACCAATGAAGATAAGAAATATTAGCATCTACTGATGGATGCTATGTGATTAGACATCTACTGATGGATGTTACTGACAACATATACTAATGGATGCTATGATGATGAAGATTGGGTTAAGCTAGTGACGTTAAAGAAGCGCTTACTGGGAGGTAACCCAATTTTCTAAACTTATCTTTCTAATTTATGTTTGTGTTTATGTTCTAATATAGGTTATTGTACTTGGCTTGAGTTAACTTTACTGCACTGGTTCGATTATGATGTGTTTTGTGATAAGTGTTGCTTTGTGATGCTCTAGTGTATTGATTGATGTTGAGATGATGCATGATGTGCTAATATACAGGTGATGGCTCATAATGTATGAAACAGATGCTTGAGGTAAAATTTGATTGAGATATAGGACAAGTTGTTTATCTGAATTCTGGGACTTGAAAGTTTACCTGTGTAAGGTTTGGGCTTCAGAGTTTTTTGTGAATAATTGTTATTACTTTGGAAGCATGAATGATTTTGCCCAATTTTTTTGTGATTGAACTACTTATTTGCAGGTTTCATATGATCAAGGTCATTTTTTGTCATCCCTTATTCTTTTAGCCTTCACATGATTTTTTTCCACTGAAAAGAGAACAATTTGTTCTAACCTTTGAACCTTGAGCCTGATGCATGTTTTGAAAACCCTTTTTGAAAATATTTACCTTGAGTTAAGTTGAGAACATTTGATGAAGTATTGATAAAGGTTCAAGATTGGGGTTGTTGGGAAAATTGAGAAAGAAAGGAAAAAGAAAAAGCATTGAAAGCATTGAGCTAAGCAGTGAGTACATGAAAAGTAAAATCAAAAGAAAAATAAAAATGAAAAGAAAAGAAAAGAAAAGAAAAGCTCAATGCAAGGGAAAGATGGGAAAAAGAAAGTGAGTTTGTGCTTGAATGATGAAATCATAAATGCCTCTCTTAACTCAAGGATTTTACTGACCAGAAAAATCAATTTCCTTCCTAACCCAGCCATGTTACAAGCCATGAAAATCCCTTATGATGAGAACTTGCTTGTGAGTATGTTTGATTGTGGTTAAATGAAAGGCAAAGTTAATTTGTGTGACATTGTGATAACAGAGTGAAAAAGACACCACCACCTCACTATACACCTTTGAGTTGAGTGATACACTTTGGAGTACTTGAGTGATACACTTTTGAGTGCTTGAGTGAAACACTTTCCTTGGTGAGGAGTAGTTCTTTGAATTTCTTATTACATCTTTGTTTGGTTGATTGATCATTCTTAAGGATAGCACCTATTGAAGTATATGAGCATCACATTGATTTGGATTGAATTGAGGCATCTGCACATCTTGACTGACATCTTTATGCTAAGTTGATAAAAGTGATTCTTGTCTTGGAAGGAAATGTTTTGAAAAATGTTAAATCATTGTAGTAATTGTTCTGAAAAGCTGAGTTACAATATGTTTTGCTTAAGGACAGGCAAAGTTCTAAGTTTAGGGTTGTGATAACGGTTGAAAATACTGTTATGTGTGATGTAATTTTGATACTAAATGCACCCTTTTCTGCTTAGAAACTTGCTTGGAATCATGTTTTTCTATTAAGTTGTGTGAATAAGAGAGCTGAGGTTGAATTTGATGAATTTATGACTAAATTCCTTTGTTTTGGCAGGAAATGAGATAATATGGAAAGTAGAGATGAAGTTCCAAGGAGATGGAGCTCAGAAAGGCCTGGAAAAGCACCAGAAGGGAGAAATGCTCGAAGCTTGGGCGCCTTTTTTGAAGGCTTAAGTGCAGAAGAATGTCGCTCACCACCTAGGCGCCTTTTTTGGGCGCTTGAGCGTCAGAAGCACGAAGCTTGGGCGCCTCTTTTTGAGGCTTAAGCACCAGGAACCACCGCTCACCGCCCAAGCACCCTGAGTGGGGCGCTTGAGCGCCAGCGACATGGGTCAGACTTCGTTTTTGTTCTATTTTCGCTCTATTTAAAGGACCTAGACGTCCTAGGTTTTATATCTTTGGCAGAGGGAGCGTAACAGCACACTCTTTCAATCTATGGAGGTGGATTTGGATGCGGGACCTTCCATCTTCTACTTTTAGGGTTTTTCTATCTCATTCTTCTCCATTGTTCATCTAGTTTCACCGTGTCTATGGTGAACTAAACTCTATTTGTTGTTGGGGGATGATGTAACCTTGTGAACTCTCATGTATTTGAATTGATTCTTAATATTATATGCTTTTTCATTAATTGTTAGAGTAATTCATATGTTACAACGCTTGCTTTGTTTAACTCATTCAATAGCATGATTTATGAATTGCATGAGTGCCGGGAGATTCCTTACAATTTAGGTTCTTGTTCAATTACTCCCAAGAGTAATATTTCTTAGGGATGGGGGTATGAGTCTTGGTCATCTTAAAGCTCTTGACCTTCACATTTAATTACTAGGAATGCTAGGAATTGCATGAACTAGTGATTAAGGATAGGCTTATTTCGTCGAGGGATCGGGTTTAAGTGATTTAGTGAGTGACGTTAGCATTAATGCATAAAGAAGAATTCTTACATACATGAGAGGGAACTTGGTGAAATCTAACCTCAACAACATACTCATCTCATATTAAACAACATTCGTTCATCATTGTGCTACTCTGCTATCGATCAACTTGCATTCATATTTAATTTTCTGTTTTTACATTTGAAACCAATGATCTCGTTTTCTTTAAGTCTTAATTAATCAAGTTATCACACAACTGTCTAGTGTCGATAGTCTCTTGGGACACGATACTTGGTCTTACCATTTTATAGTACTTGTGCGATTTGGTACACTTGCCGATCCATCAACACTTCATCATCACTAATTTAACCTTCCAACTGTGATGGTCGCCTCAAGTATTTAGTGCCAAATGTCTTTACTCTTTTCCTCTAAGATGAATTGGATGCCATTTTTGTTTAGAGAGAGATATTGATTGCAGAATATTAGAAGGAAGGATTCAAATGTCTGCTGAGAAGATTAATGACACCCTTTTGTGTATTAGGGTTTTAATCAACACAAAATTAAATTTGGTGGGAACACAAAAATCCACTTTAGTGCCAAAACCTGAATTCATCAAATTCAAATTTTGAAAACATAAGAAAGTTCAAAACAGAGACTAATAATCAGTTTTATTAAAGATGAAGTCGATTTAATGTTTTCATAAAGTGTTACCAAAAACAGAGACACACATACACACAAAATATTCAATTCAACAATTAATACAATCGATTAAAAGTTGCATAGCAATATTTTCACAGAAAACAAACAATTCAAGCATGCATACAACAATCAGTCATTCAAACACTTATGATGCATGATGCTTGAAGAAGTTTAGATACAGTTACCACAACCAGTGACTCAAGAACTTGTTTATTTCATCATGATAGTTCATCCTTGAGTTGAATACTGCTTCAGCAGCTACTCCTCCTTTCCTGCACAACATTTAAACGGTTTTGACGTTGGTACCCATTTGAATTTGGGTCCTGTCTTGTTAGCAGCAAGAAGTTGTTTCTTTGGAACCCATTTGTATTTTCCCTTTGGAACACCAACATTTCTAAAATAGCAGTTTATAACAGTGTGACCAATTGTGTTGCCGTAAAAGCATGCATTAGTAGTAGGTTTACTCAGATTAATAAATTTCTTTGAGTTTATCCTATTACTTTTGGCCATATAACCAATACATTGTCTATAGATAACTCTTCTAGATGATCTTAACACAACATGAAGATTTTCTTTACCTTGAGTGAACATAAATTAACTTATGCAACATTTCTTTTTGTGGGTGAGGCTGAATATTGGTGGGAAAGTATGCAACAATTGATGACGGTTCGTGGTGAGGTTGTGAATTGGGATAACTTTAAGATAAGGTTATTGGAAAAATATTTTCCAAACAGTGCCAAATTCGCAAGGGAGGCGGAGTTTTTGACTTTACAACAAAGAAGGCTATTAGTGCAGGAGTACGTGGTAAAATTTAGGGTTAAATATGTTTTTAGTTCCTAAACTATCAAGTAAATTTGTTTTTAATTCCTCTTTCAAACTAAGCTACATTTTGATCCTTTTACTTAAGGAAATTACAATTTTCGTCCCCCAAAACTAACGGCGTTAGCTGAGGTGGCTAACAGTAGTGTTTCACATCCTTTTTTTTTCTGACACGCAGTCAATTTTTTTCGGCAATTCTCTCTCTGCACCGTCTCCTTCCTTGCATCTTCTGCACATTCTTCTCTTAGGTGTTTTCTTCCAAACTTCTGTGTGCTCCGCCGCTTGATCCTCGATGCCGTCAACTACGGCGACACCTTCCGCTACCGCTATCGCCAGCGTGGCAAAGGCGAACGAAACGTTGGTGACTTTAGCTTGGTGGCTAGCCATGTAGAGAAGGAGGAGAGGTCGGAGAATCTGTCGGATTTGCTGAACGTGACGGAGACAAAAACAGATGCGGAGGTGAAGAGGAAAGAGGAGGCATTGGAGGAGCTGAAGCAAGTGGTGAATGATTTACACGAAGAAGACCTCTCGATGCGGAGAATCGCGACGGAGAGAGTGAGGTCGCTGGCGAAGGAAGATGCCGAAGTGAGAGCGAATCTCGCAATGCTCGGAGCATTTCCTCATCTCATCGGAATGCTCGATTTAGAAGACGCTCATTGGCAAATCGCTTGCTCTATGCTTTGCTCAATCTCGGAATGGGTAACGATGCGTGCATAATTTGCATTTTCATTCAAAATTCACTGTGGTGACATGTTAATTACACTAGAATCATTTGAAAGCTCACTGTCCGAATTCACTGGTTCAATTGAAGGAGCAGTTGCTTTTGCCCCCAATCTGCAAATTAGGTTTTTTTTCCCCCAATGGTCTGTTTTTTTATTTTTATTTTCTTTGTTTCTCTGAAATTGAATTTTTGGGATTTCTTTCAATCAGACTCATGATCGAATTCCACAATTTGTCCCTTCAATTTTGGTTAATTTTTCATTGGGTTTCTTTTTCTGCTTGTGAATAATGGATCAAAAGTTGGTTACTTTTATTCCCAAACATAGAAGTTGTGCCATGAAGGAGGGACGAGGATGAAGATGGCGAGGTGGAAAAAGAGTTGACGAGGGCGGTGGACGGGACGAAGATGCAAGGAAGGAGAAGCTCCTTTGAGGGAAGGAGAAAAGCTGGAAAGATTCACTGCGTGTCAGAAAAAAAAATGATGTGGCACACTACCGTTAGCCACCTCAGCTAATTTTTAACACCGTTAGTTTTGGAGGACGAAAATTATAGTTTCCTTAAGTAGAAGGATGAAAATGTAGCTTAGTTTGAAAGAGGGACTAAAAACAAATTCGGTTGATAGTTTAGGGACTAAAAACATATTTAACCCTAAAATTTAACTATCTCTCGAGATTTTATACCTAGAATATTATAGAAGAATGGAGATGTCAAAAATTCGAGGGAGGACTAAGGCATGAGCCAAAGAAGATACTTATGCCTGTTGAGATTATTGATAGGGGGAGCACTAGTTTAGCTGAACCCACAATGTCAGTAATATTTGAGTTTTTAATGATGACAACGCATAATTAATAACACATGTGTACTATGTGTTACATGTTCTATGCTTACATGTTATATGCGTATATGAGAACATGATTGTGTTGTTGTTGTGTGGTTCATTACATTTCACTGTGTTATAAATGTGATTTTATACATGAATGCATGACACATGTTTCTGGATGAGAAAAACCACAAGCACTACTGTTGAATTTTAATTGTGTAGAAAAACAACAGTTTTAAGTCGACTTAATTACGGGATGAGTCGATTAAAACTCGTGTCTTTGCACAAACCTTTTTCAAAGTGTGTTGTGATATTTTTCAAAGAGAAAGTTTTTCAAAATTATGATTTACACTGTTACATAGTCGACTATATGCGTGTTGCTTGATATAACTGTCTAACGGTCATATTTTTAAATATGTTTACCAAGCATTAAATGTCATCTGATTGCATTAATTGCGAATTCAATTAATTGTTTTGATTGTTGCTAACTGCTATAACAGAATTGCTATATTCGACTGCATTAGTAGCTTAGTCGATTAAAATGTGTCAGAGATGTGTTATACTATAAATTGACGCGAATTTGATTTCTGTAAGAACTTTTGTGAATCTAACAGTTTTTGTGATATTTTCAGAAAGTGTTATCTTGCATAAAGAGGAAAAGAGCTCCAAGAATCAAGAAGCGACCGTAGTGATCATCTCCTTGTGATTTCTTGAAGAGAAAGTTTGTTGTGTATTCAAAGGGCTGATCAATTTTGCACATTTGGGTGTAACTGCGAGATCAGAGTCTACAATCTTGTGAAGATTGGATTGAGGTTACCTATTGTGACTACAGGAAGAAGAGTGTGCAGCGTTCTTAACTTTGAGAGGTGTCTCAAAGGGTTTAGACAAAAAGAGAGGGGATTCTTATTGTTGGTCTAGTTATTGCACTGCCTATATTTGATTAGAGGATTAGAGGTGTTTTATATTTTTGACGTGAGGTCTCTATAAAAGCCTTGTTGTAAAAACCTTGATCATTTAGTGCATTTGTTTCCCGTGGTTGGAAGGACACTAGATGTAGGCAGGTTGGCCGAACCAGTATAAAAATCAGTGTTTGAATTTTTTGATCCCTAATCTTTTACTTTTAATCGACTTTACTCTGTACTTATTCTATTAGGTTTTCGTTGCATTAGAAAGTCTTTTACCTTGCGTTTCAAGAAAGCTTTAAAGGCATCACCTTTTGTGAAAAATATTTTAAAAGACTTTGTTTTTAAGTTTCACTAATTCACCCCCCCCCCCCTCTTGGTGTGAAAAATTGAGTCATTCTATTTTAACAATGCCATTAGAAATACAAGAGTTTCCAACATTGGTAGAGAAACAAGAGTTTCCAACAAGAGGTTGATCCAAATAGGGTTTCTAGACCTTCAATGAAATTCAACAAAAAGCCTTATGAAAAAACACAATTATCCTATTGAGGAACAATGAAGTGTTTTGAGTGTGGAGGAGCACATTTCAAACGTGACTGCCCTAAACTTATTGCAGAAAAAGTTGAAGGGAAGAGATGTTTCATTTGCAATGATCCGGGACACTTTGCTAATGTTTGTCCAAAGAAAAAGAAAGTGGGTGAATCATAACAACAAGATTTTGCTGAAGTTGGAGCTACCTGTTATGTAGTGTTAATAACTCAGGAGAAAAGAGAGAATATTGAAGAACAAATCATCGGGATACCAGTGCTAGAAGAATGTTTATGTTTTTCCAGAAGAAGTACCAAGTTTACCACCTAGTCGAGAGATCAACTTCACAATAGACCTAGTTCCAAGAGCTAGTCCAGTGTCTATGGCTCCATATAGAATGGCTCCTACCGAACTAGCGAAGTTGAAAAAGCAAATCGAAGATCTCTTAGAGAAGAAGTTTATTTGTCCAAGTGTGCCTCCATGGGAAGCTCCTGTCTTACTGGTAAAGAAGAAGGATGGAAGTTCAAGGTTGTGCGTGGATTATCGATAGTTGAACAAGGTTACACTTAAGAACAAGTATCCCTTGCCAAGAATCGATGATTTATTAGATCAATTGAGAGGAGTAGGGGTGTTTTCAAAAATTGATCTCAGATCTGGTTGCCACCAGATTCTTGTCAAGACAGAGGATGTATAAAAGACGTCTTTCAGATCTCACTACAGATACTTTGAGTACGTAGTAATGTCGTTTGGTGTGACGAATGCTCCAACTATTTTTATGGACTACATGAATATAATATTTCGGTAATGTTTAGATAAGTTCGTGGTAGTATTTATAGACCATATTCTTATCTATTTGAAGAATAAGGAAGAGCATACGAAACATTTGAGGGTGGCGTTAGAAATTTTGAGAAAACATCAACTCTATGGGAAACTGTCAAAGTGTGAGTTATGGTTGAAGAAAGTACAATTTTTGGGTCATGTGATTTATGCTCAAGGAATCTCAGTGGATCCAGCAATAGTGGAAGTTATGCTAAAGTGGGAGCGACTGAAAACTGTAACTGAAGTACGAAGCTTTGTAGGATTAGCCGGTTATTACTGACGGTTTGTCGAAGGGTTTTCCAAGATTGTAGGTCCTCTAACTCAGTTAACTCGCAAGGATCAACCATTTGTGTGGGCTGACAAGTGTAAAGCAAGTTTTGAAGAGATGAAGCAACGACTAACGTCAGCACCAGTATTAATCATTCCAGACACCAACAAATCTTTTGAGGTGTACGGTGATGCATCATACCAAGGATGGTGGTGCGTTCTGATGCAAGAAATAAGACTAGTGGCTTATGCATCTAGGCAGCTGAAGGCGCATGAGAAGAACTACCCAACACATGACATAGAACTTGCAGCAGTAGTATTTGCATTAAAGACATGGAGACACTACCTCTATGGGGCAAGTTTCCAAGTTTTTAGTGATCATAAGAGTCTAAAGTACTTGTTTGACCAAAAGGAGTTGAACATCCAACAAAGAAGATGGATGGAATATATGAAAGACTATGACTTCGAGATTTTATATCACCTAGGAAAAGCCAATGTGGCGGCAGATGCATTGAGTATGAGTTAGGCTTAGATAACAACACTAATGGTGAAGGAATTAGAACTGATAGAAAAGTTGCATGATATGAACTTAGGGTTGTAGTTGACCCTAGATCATATATGGTGTGGTCATTTGGCAATTACTAGTGACTTCTTAGAACAAGTGAAGGTTGAGCAGTCAATGGATCAAGAGTTGCAGCAAAAGATCAGGTTGTTGGGCACCGATCAAGCCAAGGAGTTCATTCTAACTAAAGATGGCATTCTTCGATTTAAGAACAGGGTGTGTATACCAGGAAAGACTGAGTTGAAACGTTTAATTTTGGAAGGTCATAAAAGTCATCTTAGCATACATCCAGGTATGACTAAGATGTATAAGGACTTGAAGGAGTTGTTTTGGTGGAATGGTATGAAGAGGGATGTGGCAGAGTTTATAGTAGCCTGCTTGGTGTGTCAAAAGGCAAAAGTGGAGCATAAAAAACCATGAGGGATGTTACAACAGTTAGACATTCCTCAATGGAAGTGAGATAGTATCTCAATGGACTTTGTAACACATTTACCGAAATCATCAAAAGGTCATGATTCTATCTGGGTTATCGTTGATAGACTAACCAAGAGTGCTCACTTTTTACCCATTAATCAACGTATGTCACTAGAAAAGTTGACGGGGCTATACATTGGGGAAGTACTGAGGTTGCATGGTATACCTACAAGCATTGTGTCACACAGAGATCCAAGGTTTACTTCAAGGTTTTGGCAGACGCTACAAAATGCTCTGGGAACACAGTTGAGGATGAGTTCAGCTTATCACCCTCAAACTGATGGTCAAACAAAGAGAACTATTCAATCTTTGGAGGATTTACTAAGAACTTGTGTATTGGATCATCTCAAAAGTTGGAATGAGATACTGCCATTAGTAGAATTTACTTACAACAACAGTTATCATTCCAGTATTGGTATGCCACCATATGAAGCTTTATATGGAAGAAGATGTAGAACACTGTTATGCTGGTTTCAAGATGGGGAATCACTGACAGTAGGACCAGAGTTATTACAAAGCACCACAGAAAAGATAAAATTAATCCAAGATCAAATGAAAGCAACTCAAAATAAACAAAAGTCATATGCCGACAAAAGGAGAAGACCGTTAGAATTTGAGGTAGGAGATAATATATTCTTATGAGTAACACCAACTACAGGAGTCGGGAGAGCTATCAAGATGAGGAAGCTAACACCAAAATTTCTTGGATCGTATCAAATTCTCAAAAAGATTGGACCAGTGGCTTATGAGATAGCATTACCTCCTCGATTGGCAAATTTGCATAACGTTTTTCATGTATCCCAACTGAGGAAGTATATTCCAGATCCAAAGTATGTGTTGGAAGTTCATGAAATTCAGGTCAAGGATAACTTAACAATGGAGGTTGGACCAGTACAAATACTAGATGTTAAAATGAAAAAGCTAAGAGGAAAGGATATTCGCACGATAAAGGTACTTTGGAATGAAGACACATGAAATGACTTGGGAATTAGAGGAATTTATGATAAAAGAATATCCATATCTCTTTTGTTAAAATAACTAATTTTTTAGGGCGAAAATTTTTGTTGTTGGGGAGATTGTAAGACCCTTGAAAATAGTTGTAATTAAGATACTAAATTTGTTTGAAAAAAAAATTATGTATAATGCTACAGTAAAATACATATAGAGTGCTACAATGAAATATGTACAGTGCTACAGTAAGAATACCTTGTGAATCATGTGTTGCTACAGTACTGCTACAGGAAAAATGTAGTACAAGCTATAGTGAATTGTAGTACAACTACAGTACTGCTACAGTAAAATGTAGTACAACTACAATACTGCTACAGTAACCCTAACTTTAACTATAAATACGGGTGATAAATGAAGTTTTGGGGGAAGGAGAGTGAAATTGAGCAAGACTTTCGTCGAAAATAATGAAATATTAGGACTAGAATCTGAATTGTAGAGAAGGTAGCAAGAGTTTCTGAAGAGGTGTTCTTCATCCAAGAAGGAGCAAGAATCAGGTACAGGGAGCTAACCTTAAGTCTTGTGTTTTTTGTATGATCTGAAATCTTGAATATTTTTAGAATTTTGATTCTCTTTATGGATTTAGAATTATATTCTACTTTTGTTGCATTTTTCTGAAAGGATAAGAAGTTGTCTAACCAGCTTTGCCAGATTCAACTTCTTGTTTGCCCCATAACTTTTATTGTGTTTCTTTTTCTCTTACATTTTCTAGAAGGATAAAAAGTTGTCTAACCGACTTTGCCAGATTGAAGTTCTTGTTTCCCCATAACTTTTATTGTGTTTCTTTTTCTCTTGCAATTTCTAGAAGGATAAGAAGTTGTCTAACCGGCTTTGCCAGATTCAACTTCTCGTTTCCCCATAACTTTATTGTGTTTCGTTTTCTCTTGCATTTTCTTGAAGGATAAGAAGTTGTCTAACCGGCTTTGTCAGAATAAACTTCTTGTTTCCCCAAAACTTTTATTGTGTTTCTTTTTCTCTTGCATTTTTCTAGAAGGATAAGAAGATGTCTAACCGTTATGTCAGATTCAACTTCTTAGTTCTCCAAAATGTTTACATTGTGATATTTATTATTGTTAATTTATTTTGTGATATATTCATTTTGTATGGAATATGTGATGAATACATTTTATTATGTTGAATAAGTAAATTTTAAAATTGTTGGAGTAAATATTCAATCAAATTGTGAAATTTAAAATTTTGATCATGTTTTTCCATTTTTCGAAGCTATCTTAGTAAAACTCTAATTGCTACTTAGTCTACCATTAGATCAATCTGGAAATTTAATATATAGTTTATAAGACATAGAAATTAACTTTGACCGTCAGGATCTTTAATTTGAGAATTGTACTTTGAGGAGATAATATTATAATTTTGGGTAGAATGACCATCACTTTATTTCTATCTCTAACTTATATAAAAAAAATCTAAATTCCCCTTCTTTTGCCAATAGATTAAGTTGGAAATTTTGATAAATGATTCCCGAAATATATTACTATATTTTGACCACTTGAATTTGTAACTGGATGTCTGTACTTGGAGAATTAATTCCATAATTTTGATAGAGTCAACAACCCAATTGAATAATGTTTTCGAATTGTATAAATCTCAATCTCTACCTCGTTAACCGTTAGATTAACCTAAAATTTAGATATGTAGTTGCTAAGACATGTTGATGTATTTTGATTGTTCCATTTTTTTTTTAAAACTAAGTGGTGTTTATTAAGGATCTCAATTTTATGTTCCTGAATTATGGATGCAAAATTTCAAATTTCCACTTTATTAATGGTTAGATCGAACTGAAATTTTTATCCAAGATTCTAGTAAATTATGATTCAATTTATTAGTTTAGATCCTAAATGTGAAACTTGTACTAAGAACAAATTTTTATGTAACGTCATAAAAAAAATAAAAATTTGGCTGGTCTATAACCTTTGATTGGTGAAATTATGTTGAGTTTGTACTAGTTATGGAAAAGATGAGATTATAAGAAGAGTATGATATCTGGAAATATGTTTATTTTATTTTGGATATTGACACGAAAATGGGTTATTATCAATTTATGATTAGAGAACGAACATGATTGAGTTAGGTGGATGAGAAGATATGATTTGTTGATGTTAGGAAAGATTGGGGTGAATATAAGAAATCATTAATTATGAAATGATGTTTACTACCGAGAGTAGTATATTTGGTTTATACCATGAGACCTTGATATGAGCAGAGTAACACATGAGGTTTATGAAAGCAGACAGAGAGTGGTCTGACCATAAGGCTTTGACATAAACATATGACTCATAAGTCTTATAGAAGTAGGCAAAGAGCGGTCTGATAATAAGGCTTCAAAAAGTAAAACATATTATACGGGTAAGGCTTAAGGAAGCAGGCAGAGAGCAGTCTGACCATAAGGCTTCGTGACTAAGCATAGTATACTTGTAAGGTTTATGAAAATGAGAAGGATGATTTTGAAGAAGTTAAGGAAAAATGAATCAATGACATCGGGATAATTGTGTTAATACATGATTGAATTATATATTATAAATAAGTTTAATGATTGTATGTTATGGTTAGCTTACTCTTATTTGTTTGTGCTATGATCGTATAACTCATGTTATACGTGAACAGATAATGTTGCAGATGCGGTTGAAAAAGCTTAGAGATGATGAGAGACATGCTGGGAAAAACTTTCAGGGATTTTTGTAATAATAATAAATTTGTATTGGAAAAATATGTTGTGTAAGACTTATAAGTTAAATTTCGAATTTATGTTCACTGATGAAGACTATATTGATTAAAGTTTGTAAGTTTGGAACCGTACTTTGATTGAATTGAAATAAAGTTTTGTTGTTTATATGAGATATCGAATTAATTTAGTCTCTACTATCAGTAATACCCTTTAAATTATTTGGGTGTTACAGTCGGCATGGACTTGATCGCCGCCTTGGACGCCAACAGGTTCTCTGGGCGACTGGAGTTGTTCATCTCCATCTATGCAAATTGCTCGATTAAGCGGTCAAAGCCTGAGCCGAGGAAGAACTCTGACATGGTGGGCGGGAGCAGAGAGAGGCCAATGCCATCAGAGTTATCGCCGGATCCCCGGAGAACAATGACTGGGTTAAAAGGGGAGCGGTTGCCAGCAGCATCGCGACGACGATGGCGGTAGCGGGATCCCTGTCGGCAGAGCGAAAGATGGTCGTCGGGGAAAGGCTAAGATGGGGAAAGGGCGCATATCTCTTCGACGAAGCCACTCTGGCAGTGGGGGCAGGCGGTGGTGGCCTACGATGAGAGGTGAACAAAGCGGGTACAACTGTAGCACTTACAACGACGTTCCATGTTGCGTGTCAGAATTCATGTTTTTGACGAAAATAAATTAATTCCACGTAACGATTCACTATGCCACGTGATTAATAATTGCTAGCTCAGCCACCAAACACCAAATTTAACGCCGTCCAGTTCACGACAAGGTTAAAATTGACTCCATTTTACAAAATAGGAACCTAATTGAGATAAAAAAATACGAAGACCTGTTTGAGATGATTTTACACAAATAAGGACCTATTAAAACTACTATTAACTCTATTAATATAAATTTTTTAATATTTTATATTTATTTTTGAATAAATGTTTTATAATTAGTTTATTTCAAATGTAAAATATCTTTACTTGTACACTGTAATTATTCATGAATTTTCTTGTAAGTATTACAAATAATTCAAAACAACATCTTTATTATATAGTTCTATTTATTTTTTAAATTTATTAATATATAACCAAAAAAAATTAAATATTTTACGAAATAACATTTTATCATATAATTTTGATTATCTTATTAATGTCTAACAAAATAAGATAATAAATAATTTGTAATTTCAAATATAATTAGAAAATAAGACACTTTTCTCATATAAATGACTTATTTTATAAAGGCTTAATATCTTATTTTGTCCCCAGTTTCGCTCGAAAATGTCAAATTAGTCCATCCTTTAAAAAAAGTGTCAATTACGTCCTCACTTACTAAAATTTGCATCAATGAAATCCCTTCCGTTAAATCCTTACAAACGGCGTTAATTATTTTTCTCTTTCTTCTACTTCCTCAATTAACGCCGTTTGTACGGATTTAACGGAAGGGATTTCATTGATGCAAATTTTATTAAGTGAGGACGTAATTGACGCATTTTTTAAAGGATGGACTAATTTGACATTTTCGAGCGAAACTAGGGACAAAATAGGGTATTAAGCCTTTTATAAAATATGATTTTTAACAACAACATAATGAAATATTCTATATAATATTTAAATGTAATATAATAAAATAAATATCTGTAAATATATATAATATTAAAAATAATTAAATAGTTAATGATGCTTAAATATAATAACACCCAATATATTATAAAATAGATAAAACAAATAACAACTTCAAAAGATAAGAAATTTAGTGTCCATAATATAAATTTCAAACCTAAAATCCTTGAAAAACTGAAAATTATATCACTCAGAAGTTAGGGTGTTACACTTGACATTGTGAAGAAAGATAAATGTAATTTATTGAAAATTGGGAAAAGTAAATAAAGATGGGGCTAGGTATATAAATATAACCTCCTTTTCTTCCCGCCACTTCAAAGTCTGCATTCTTTGTGCCCTCGCTATATCAGATATCAGTAGAAGAACACACAAGTACCACGACCAACCCTTACCCAAGATGTTGTGGGTAGACAAATATCGTCCCAAAACCCTCGACCATGTTATGGTCCACACCGATATCGCTCACAATCTCAAGAAATTGGTACCATGTCCTTCATTTTCCACCTAATTAAGCATTTTATCCTCGTTTTCAATTTTGTTTCGATTTTGTTACTCTTTTATTGCAGGTGAAGGAACAAGATTGCCCCCATTTACTCTTCTATGGCCCTTCTGGCTCTGGCAAGAAAACCCTAATCATGGCCGTTCTCCGCCAAATGTTTGGATCTGGTGCTGAAAAGGTTTTCCTTTTCTATTCTTTGCTTTACTTGTCACTAGAAAAAAGGACAATTTTTTTTTTTAGTATTTTAGTTTATTTTGGTGTATTTTATTTTCTTCTGGATACCCTCATTCGAAACTGAAATCTGGCTTTGTTAACCTTGCAGGTGAAGGTGGAAAATAGGACGTGGAAAGTGGATGTAAGCTTCTTCCATCTTTTATGTTGTGGCTTTAAAACTCAATGCTCTAATGTTGTTATTGTTCAGGAATTTTGTATGATTTTAATGTTACCCTCTGTGGTTAGTGGCTGCCAATACCTAAAAATTTTCCATATCAGCACAAAAGAAGGCTTTATGTTTTTACGAGGTTTTTTATTTTTATTAAGAGAGAGAAGCTTTTTGTTGTGAAAAGTATTCTGACGGAGGAGCTGTGTTTTATTTACTGGAAAATGGTAGATGTCTCTTTGATGAACAACAAGCAAACATTCTTTAGATTCTTTTCGTTTAGACATATCATGTGTGCAACATATATGGATCATTCATTTGCAACTTTATGCTGGTGTCATTTTCATATAAGTTTGAATTGTATTCCTATTGTTTTGTTATGCATGGTGAAACTAAATAATTAGTTTTTTCTTTTTTGTTGTTGCTTGTTTCTATTTTGAATTGTTTGTGAATTGGTTTCAGGCTGGGAGTAGATCTCTTGATATAGAGTTGACAACATTGTCAAGTGCCAACCACATTGAAATAAGTCCGAGTGATGCAGGATTTCAAGACAGATATGTTGTTCAAGAGGTAATCAAAGAAATGGCTAAGAATAGACCCATTGATACTAAGGGGAAGAAAGGATTTAAAGGTAACTGAAAGTCTTTGTTTTCATCATTACTCTAGTGTTGTTTTAGGTAAATATAAAAGTGCACCTGAATCCTGATAGACAGAGGAATAAGGATAGGGATTGGAAAGTATATTATAGAAAGAAATTTAAGTATAGTCGTGGTTAGCTGTGACAGTTAGCGGTTATGGGGCTGAGACTTTTGGAAAGTTTGTATATAATCTTTTTCCTTGGGGATGGGAGGTTAGGAAGAATTGTAGTATTGTAAATAGGGAATGCCCTGTCAAAGGAAAATTAGTTCCTTTGTAAACAATTGTTGAGAAATAATAACTGAGGTATATTCAGTGGAAAAGGGTCTACCTACGCTCATCTGGGAATTATTCTGATTTTTGATCAAGGTGTGTAATAGCACCTTTGCATGGTTAACATATATTTTAGTTTCGTTTTCACTTTTGATTCTTTTGTAATTCATGTAAGACTATCTTGCAATTTTGATTTATGTTGTAAAACATCTTCTCTTTGATTGTTGACCATGTAGCGTGGGTTGATAGTGGTTAATTTACTTTTGTAATGTGGTCTTCTAATATCTTAGTTGTCCTTTTCCTTTTGTGTATGTCAATTTAGCAACTTGTCCCACCTTGGTATAAATGTCAGGACTACATTTGTTTACCTTTAACTTTTTCTGTGTTTGATTTCATTCTCTATCAGTACTCGTGCTCAACGATGTTGACAAACTCTCTAGAGAGGCTCAACATTCTCTTCGGAGAACAATGGAAAAATACAGTGCTTATTGCAGACTAATTCTATGCTGCAATAGTTCTTCTAGAGTCACAGAAGCAATCCGCTCTAGATGTCTCAATGTAAGGATAAACGCACCAAGTGAAGAACAGGTAATTATTTTTAATATATACAATGGTGGCAAAGGAAAGTTAGGAATTTGGTTTTTTTGTGTTGTTTTGCTTGAGATATTTCGAGTAGATTAATGATGTGTTTCCGTTGTGAGCATGTTATTGTTTATTCTTATTTCTATTATTGTTAGGCATTATTCATTTTCAAGATCTGTGCTATGCTGTTATGACTCACTCTCAGAGATACCCAAATTCAAGCTTGAAAAACAAATACTCCTCCCTTTCTCAAGAACAGATAACTGTAATACCTCTTTATCCAAGTATCAAGCATTAAAGATGATAAACAAGTTTATCCCTGAAAGAAGCACTCTCCTTTTCTACACTGGAATTTCTAGTTTACACAGTCAACATTTCCTAGCCTCATCCGGGTTTAACCAGAATACTTTATTAAGGGAAATTTATTTCTTTGACAACTGGAACAAATACATATAGAACTCTGACTAACAATTGCAAATATAACAAACTATAAGTCCTTTATTTAGTCCTTTCTTTCTCTTATTATAAACCTGATATGAAAGTTGGAGAGGATGATTGTGTTTTATGTTATAGAATATATAAATGTAAATTTACAAGTTTCTAAATGTCAAACAATGCTAAAATTTTCTTTCATAATCAATTAATCATTATACTTAGGCCTGATCTTTTCTTGAATATGAAAAAACTATTGGATTAGTTATAATCAGTAATGTTGTGAAACTCTAGGGTAGTTAAGGATTGGAAGAGGTGAAAAGATTGTAACTCAAGCAACATAAGATTCTTTGGAAAATGCAAAATTATATATACATACTTGCACATAAAATACTAAATATAAAAAATTTCAAAGTAACAGATTGACATTCAACAAAATGTACTATTTCAATGGACATTATAAGTATAAAATACAGTGATCTTATTTAGCTTACCCATTCTCTGAATTTAATATTTATCTTTATTGAATTTTGGAAATCCATATGGCAGATTCTTGAAGTTTTAGAGCTCATTGGTAGGAAAGAAGAGCTGCAACTTCCTGCTGGTTTTGCTGCTCGCATTGCAGAGAAATCAAATCGGAATTTAAGGAGGGCAATATTGACATTTGAGACTTGTCGTGTGCAACAGTAAGTTTCGGATGCTTCCTATTATTAGTGGATTATAACTTCAAATGTTCAATTCCTTTTCAAAGCTTTGCTCTTAAGGGGGTAACTAGTTAACTACTGATAGCCATCTCTTTCACATATTGTCACATGTTATGCTTGCAGGTATCCTTTCACTAACAAACAAACAATTCCTCCAATGGACTGGGAAGAACATATTTCTGAAATTGCATCTGACATAATGAAAGAACAGAGCCCCAAAAGGTTTGATTTCAGAGCGATATACTTTGTTCTTTCCTGATAAATTGAATGTTCAATTCACATTGTAACTTGTCAGGTTCGTGGATCACCTATTGAAATTGTGTTGTAAACAAATATGTTCAGTTAGTTATTGCAGTGACTTTAGTGGTGTGCAATGCCCATTTCATCTTCTGTCTCATCTACCTTAGGTTGTTTCTAGTTCGAGGGAAGATTTATGACTTGCTAATAAATTGTATTCCTCCGGAGATGGTTTTGAAGGTAAACATGTTTCTTTATATTGTCACTGTTTAGTTTTTTATGTTTCTACATTTATTTTGATGCTATATTATATTTGTTGGTTCAGAGGCTTCTTCATGAGCTGTTGAGGAAGCTGGATGCAGAGCTAAAGCATGAAGTATGTCATTGGGCTGCATATTATGTAAGTGCTTTAGGAATATTGTTTTTCGTATGAGCTTATGGAATTGGTATTGTAATGTCTCCTACAAGAGTTCAAGCTGCTACATTTTTTTTTCCTATTTAACTGATACTCTTTTGTGCTTCTAATGTACTTTGTACTTTGGTACAATAACTCATCTGTGTTTTCTCCGCATCGTATGTTTCTCATCATTAGTCATTAACGTGGAATTAGTTATATTAGTATATTATATTTTAAGAAGTGGTTCCTGATTTTCCCTTCATTGAATCAGGAACACCGGATGCGTCTTGGACAAAAGGCAATCTTTCACATCGAAGGTATTTTGACTGATAGATTGTGGTAGTCAGATTGACAGTTGCATCTTATGGTTGACGATTGTGAATTCTTTTATAGGCCTGTTTATATTTATTTTGTGGACTCTATATCTACTTGTTAAAGTAATGCCTTTGTACAATTACAAAGTGAATATAGGCCTTAAAAAATTGCTTACTAACCGACCACCTTGTTTTTATTTTGTTTACATTGGCAGCATTTGTGGCCAAGTTCATGAGCATTTATAAATCCTTCCTTATTGCAACTTTCGGCTGAAGGTGAAGAGGATGGTATACTTTAAAGTGATTCAACATGTTAAATGAAGTGTGTACGGTAAACAACTTACAAAATGGAATTTTATCATGTATGCCGCAATTGTTACAGAATGATGTTTTGATCTGCAAAGGTGCTAATGTTTTACTAAATTGCGTGGACTGTGCATGAAGCTAGACACTCCTGCTTAACCCAGCGTCAAATATTTATCAATTTAGTTTTGGAATGCCTGCCGGTATTAATACTACTGGCTTCATAATTTGACACTATTATAAATATCTTGGGTCCTTGATCTAATGTAAGTTAAATTTTAGGTGTTAAAAGCGTCAATTTTATGTGTCGTGAATTTGTTCATTTATTTTAATTGCATATAGAAAATTTAATCGGTTTTGGTGAAATAAATATAGTTGAACATTAACAATCTTGTGGGCTTTTATCTAAAAAATATGCGATTTGACAAATGATCTAAAAAGTGTGTTTTTTCTTAGAATGTGAAATATTGCGAGACTAGCTGTTAAGAAAGGTGAACATCCTTCAAGCTATATACTCAGGAAGCATTATAAGGAGATTTATTTGTATGAGTTAAAAGATCAAAGTGATAATATTGTGTATTAGAAATGCTACAGTACACCTTTTGGTGAAATCGTACATAGGCTTTTGGGTTATTATGATATCTTTAGTTGTTTATGTGTATATAATTGTGTAATTATTTGCAATTCATCGATTTTAGTTTTGTTTTTAAACTACCCAGCTGTTTTTATCTTGATATCTTTCGAGGTAGTTGGAAAGCTCCTCAAGCTTAATGATTCAAGTCTAATAACATAATTTCGTTGAGTGTATAATCATGAGTCTATGAATAACCCTGATGAAATATACTAACAAACAGTCGTTTTGTGAATCTCGGAACAACACAATTTTAGCTGGTTACGGTTTGTGTTTTAAGACTATTAAAAACACGACATTTTTGAAAACAAGCGATATTTCATGCCAATGTGAATTAATGTTTCCTTATGTAAGGTTGTTTTACCCTTTATTTTGCTTACGAGGAAGTAATTGAGAGCCGTTCCTCACTTCATTTAAAGTAGCTATGTAATATTTTCCTTGATATCTTCCTCTAGTAGTTTATCCAACTCCTCATGGTGGGAATCTCGTTGTAGAGAGTGTTGCTGACATTTTAGACAACTCATCTCTAATAGTTACATTCAAATTTCATTTTTAATTTTTTTTTTTTTACTTTGCATTACAACCAAGAGGGAGAAATTTAAGATCCATTTTCGTTGCCATGTATCCGCTTCCTTACTCTGTTTTCCTCTCTAAGGTTTTTGAGTATTACAATGTTGGTTTAAAGGATGAAACTTTCAAACTTGTAACTTCATCATCTCAGAACACTCAAAATGCCCATTATGATAGGGATGAAGCAAATGAAGAAGCATATGACGTAAGAACCTAAGAAAATAGAATACTTCTGCTATCTTGAATTTTACAATTCAAGTATTAAACAAACCTAGTTCTATGGACAGAAGAAATCTACACAAGTATACTAATATATTATAGTTACATTCCTTTCACAGGATAAAGTATTTCAAAACACATAACATTACTAAAATCCTTCAAAATACAAAATACAGTTAATAATTTACACTATATTATATATTTATATACATCACTTCCAAAAGAAACTCTTTTCACTGTACTGAATCTACTGGTTAATATCATCACCGCCTACAATATCCTTTATTCACGTCACAGAAGTACTGAAGTGCTTGTGTAAAAGAGACATAACCACAACTAAACAAAGGCGTGCAATGGAAACTAATGATAATTTTGAGTAATCATAACATTCTAATAAATTCTAAAATAAGACATCTATCAATACTAACTATGATATCCATCTAACATACATCCCACCATGAATCACATCCATAAGAGATATACGTTCGTAGTGCACCAACTATGATTTAAATAAAGATTAATCCATATTTTATTATTATAAACGTTAAGAAAATCTTAATGGCTCAATCGCAATTAAAGAGTTAAATTTATTGTAAAGTTTAATTAGATATCAGCATAAAATAAAAGTTGAAATCTATATTGTGTAAAAAGGGATGAAGAAAAACAATCAATTTACCATATTTATTATGTAAAAATAAGAAAAATAAAGAAAAAAAATAATAGAAAAGAACCTACTACTCCTTGAAAACTAAGTGTACATGGATTGTTTATAATACAAATTAGGTTTCTTTATTTTTCTCTTACATATTTATTATAATATTTGTAAATCTATATTGTTTTTTCAACGTTGTTTTCAAATAATAACCTATATATATTAAATATAATATTAAAATAAATACATAAAAATAAAACTAATATAAATATTATACGGTAACTTATTAAATACAACAATATAGCAAAAAAAAGTAGTATTTTCACTCGTATATATAAGAGATAATACATTGTTTTGTTTTATTGTAATCACTTTACACATTTTATTTAGGGATGGGCAAAATGAATTATGCTGAATTTTATTGTTAAAAACGGTAATGAACGTTTATCTAAACTGAACTTAAATTTAGTTCATTTAAATGAATTGAACCAAAATATTTTTTGTTCTGAAGTATTTTTTGTTTCTATCAAATTGCATTGTACTGAATTGTAATATAAACTGAACTGTAATATAAACTAAATTGCTATGTAAACCTTTGAAATTTGGTAAAATTTAATGGGAACGCGCACAGTCAAAACTCAGTCGAATAAGTCTCAGCCTTGATCGTCCGTAGACGAAGCTCGCTCAATATTCAATCCTAATAAGAAGTTGTCCGAATTTGGTCGAATATGCCTTGACTGAAAATTGGCTAATTCGATTTAGATGACCATGACCAAAACTTAGTCGAGTTAGTTTTGGTCAAAATTAGAGAAATTCAATTAAGTCGATACTGGTTGAAAATCAATAAAATCGGTCGAAACAATCAAAATGTCCTTATTTTAAATTTTGATATATTTTGGCCTCCAAACTTAATAAGTAAATTTTTTAAATCATTGACATTAGTTTTTTTTATATGTTAAACAAATGTTCAAGATTGACATTTGAACTTAAACATGTGTAAATAATCTAAATGAGAATACGAAAACAATATGAAACACAATTTAACATGATGACAAAATCTAACGTAGTTGAATTAAAATAATCATATTTATTCAATTTAGAAACCAAATTGTATTAAAATTTGGGACAATTAGAAATTTTAATTTTATATCTAAATTTGTTAACTGAAAACATGATTAACCATTATTATTATTATTATTATTATTATTATTATTATTATTATTATTATTATTATTATTATTATTATTAGTTTTTATATTTAAAAGAAATAGAGGCAATGTCTTCTTCTCTATATAAAGGATGTGTTCAATAATCAATCTCTTCATTGTTTCTTGAGCCAAAGAACTTCTCTTTGCCAAACATCAAGAAGTCATGTATACCTTCTTAGGTCTCAAAACCCCTTTCTCTCTTTTTTTCATATTCTTACTCAGTTTATTAGCAGAAAGTGAGAGTGTCCTTGCAAACACCAAATTTTGTGATCAAGGAGCAAAAATATAGCCAAAAAAGAAACTTTTGAGATGTCAACAAATTTAGGTTATTTGTCCTTAAGAAAAGGTGTTGTCCCACCTTCAGCACCAAGCCACCAGCACAATGTTATTGGTGCACGCTTGATGATTTAAAATCATAAACAATCCAAACAAATGAAGTTGAAGAGCTCAGAAACTTTTGTGATTTCCAAATAACTGGAGAAAAATATGTTGTCTCCTCAGTGTTGCACTTCCAATAATATTTAATATATATTTTTTCCTCTGGCATTTATTGTGAATTGTGGTTATCGAAATGGTGAACCTCAATTAAATTTTACGCCTGCAAATTTTAACCATTCCCAACGTGTAGGTATCACGATCTGACACTTCATGATTCAGTCTCATACCATCTTTTTGTTATGCATTTTAAGAAATAATGCTTTTGAACGAAACCAACAAACTGTATAAATTTCTAATGAAGATGCTTTTTATATTTTAGCTATAAATTATAAATATAATTTAAGAGCATTATATTATAACAGATAACTTATGTATAATCTTGGGGATTTATAGTTGATTCCTTAGGTTGGGTAATCCTGATAAGGTGGCTTTGGATCCCAAGATTCAGCTCAGCAGGTACAATACCTTAATTTCATAATCTTAAAAACTTAACAATGTAAAGATTTAATATCTATTTTCTTTTAAGTTTTATTTAAAGTGGTTATTGATTTTTTTGGGTGTCCAAAATGGTTCTAAATTGTAACATTCCAAAAATACAGTCCAAAACTATATAATAAAATAATCACATTAATTAATAATTCAGATCAGTCTTTACACTAAAAGCCGAACGTACGCTTACGGCCGAACGACCTTACAAAAAGAATTACCATAAGCTATATAGGATAAGCAAATCTGGCCGAACGGTTTACAAAATAAAATACCTAACGACCATACATAACAAAAAGGGAAAGTGATCGAACGACCACTTTACAATAACTAGACTACTGACCGAACGTCCTACTCTTCGGTCTTCACTTCTACCTCGACCAGGTTCTCTTCTTCTAGCGCATCTTCCAACAGTTCGTCTCCTTCTGCTCACATCCACACGGATGATCATTGCAATGACAAGACGAACGTACAAAACACGACAAGACAGGAACACAGGGTAAGCTTATGTAATTTAATTCAAATATAATCATACAATTCATACCATCAACACACACAAAATAGATTTCGTCATACGTTTCATACAAAGCCTAATACTAGACTGACTGTCTGGACTGTATGAAATCTATGTAGCTACGACGTTCGTGCACTCGGGTGATGTAGTAACTGGGATACCCTCAACAGCTGCCACCCGAGGTTAGTCCTATCTGTCCAAAGTAACCCTAAGGACTAGGACCTCCTGCCGTTCCCACACATGACTTACCCCCTCTACGTGAGGACGAGTACTCACGGAACATCAGGATGAACTGCCAGCTTAGCATAACCACATTCATACTTTACAGATTTCAATATTCATTCAGGAGTCGTTCCTCCCCGGAACGGTCGTTCAAAATCCATACATTTCATTCATATCATATTCTCTTCATCTTTCATTCTCCTTCATCTTAATGTCCTCTTTGTTCAAAGATTGTTAAAGACACTTAATACCGAACGTTCAATCCTCACTTAGAATTAGGACGAACGCAGGGAATGAGATAGTGAAGTCTCGAGTTCTAGAATAGGATAAGACCGAGAGGTCACTATTGGTTTGAGAAAGAAACCGAGCATAATCATATATCACTGGAACGACTAGAACGAACGTTACTTACAAAGTGAGCCAATTAAATGAACTGACTCTTGAGAGTTCTAACCGAACACCGAAAGAATCATGCCAAATACTAAGGTTCTAAGCCGGAACCAAATGATTGTATACACTTTAAGACCTTCAGAGGAAAATACTTAGAAGGATTCACATTTAGAAACCGAATGCCAGTCAATGACCGAACACGGTAGAGAAAATTCTATTGAAGTTGGATGAACGCTATTTTCATCAAGATAGATCATACAAGAAACGAATACGAGCACTTGGTATAAGACCGAGCACTACTCATTACGAGCGCTTGGTGTGAGACCGAGCACTACTAAACTTATAAATAGAAAGCTTAATAAATATAATGAAATACTATTGGAATAGTGTTTAAGAATAACTAAAATATACAAATACGTATATTTACAAATTTAAGTTTATCACAGACTACTCAGATACAACTACGCTTGGCCGAACACTCAAGCATAATATTACCACACGAAGATGCTCGTTCTCAACTAGGATTCTTTCCAAATGAAAGAATCCAATTTTAACCAAGGTTACTAGTATTACCGAACGGTCAAGGACCGTTCAGTGACGAACGTACACCATCATAGGGAAATTTCATATCCAGAATTCATTCATATTCAACTCATTTCTTAACACATAGTTTCATAACTTTATACAATTCACATCATAATCAATTTTTCATATATTTCATATATCAGAAAATAGCACAATCACATGTCATTTCCAATCATCCATCACGAACGTTCATGCATTACAGTACACATACCAAATTAAATTAAATAAGCTTCCCTTACCTCTGAGCGTGAACGAACGTCCTAAATGCAGAATTAAGGCTCGCCTGACTACAATTTCTTCTACCCTCACGTTCAAAAATTCTTCAAACTAAACCAAACAACAAAAAACCAGCAATGGCTCAGACAAGACGACATCATGCAACCAGAACTTGGTTTGCATGTACAAGAGAACGAACGGCTAAGGACAAGAAGAACTTACCAGTTCAGAACTCGAAACCGTTCGGTTCAATCTAAAGCTCTTGACGCCGGAAACGCTTCTACGGTGCCTGAGCGGTGATCGGAGAAGGGAAAAGGTAAGATTTCGTAGAGAGAAGGGAGAGCTTTTAGTGAGAAGGAGGAGAAATGAGAAATATCAGAGTTTTGGAGAAGAAGATGCATGCAGAGAGTGTGACGCAATCTTTCCAAAAATTCAGTTTTGCTTAAAACGAACGTCCGCTCATCTGCTGACACCTGCATTCCACTATCTGATTTCCGGATCACCTCCGCTTGACACCTGGCGTCCGTTTAGAGGGTTTTTGGGTGCGTTTTTAATGGTTCTGACATAAATTTTATAAATTTTGTTCAATTTAATAATTTAATTGACGATATCTAAATCATTAACAATTAAGTTTTCAGATAGTTATTAGTGAACGAGGTGTAAGTTTGTGACGTACGTGATAATTTAAATGAAGGTGGGGTGGAATGATGGTAATCAAAACCAGTTTCTTTGAAAGACAAAACTTATTAGAAGGAAGGTTTCGACAACTATGTTGATCATATTGGTGTTCATTTTCGCTTTGTTCGTTTTCAAGTATATTATTGTCAACGTTAATTTGTGAAGACAGATTTCGAGTTTATTTTATGTTCGTTTAGAAAGATTCGCGAGCGATTGAAAGTAAAGATTTGCGTGATAAACTATTTTTCCAATCACCGGTCCTCACGCGGATTTGAGATGATTTATCATCAAATACCTTGCATTTATGAATGTGTGAATGCATTCCATTATAACTGTGTGAATGTATTCCATCTTCAACCAAGGAAACATAAATAATAATAGGCTTAAATACTTACTTGGTCCCTGAGTTAATTAATTTTTTTTAGTTTAGTACCAGATTTTAAAAAAGTGTATAGGATCCCAAAATTGTAAAAATTATATGAATCAAGTCCCTTCCGTTAAATGGAAAGAAACGGGAGTTAACTCCTAGCTACTGCACTTTTTCTTCTCTCTCCTCTGCTTTTCCTGTAATGCCTCAGCTTTTTCTCTCTTTTCTATATCTTTCGTATTCTTCTTCAATCCTCCATCTTCAATCTTCAACCTTGAAGCTCATTCACATGTCTTCTCTCCTAGGTAAGCCTCGCACGATTCAATCTTCTTAAAGTCAAATGATGCTGTTTTTGGCTCTTTTGGACTCAAAACTCTAACAGATGATTGCAGGGAACACTTATTGGAAATGGCTGCAAATGCCAAACCTAAATTCCAGATAAAAAATCTGACCAGAGTTTCCGATGGTGGGGTTTCAATCCTCAAAGGCATCAACCTTGACATCCCAAAGGTGTCATCGTTGGGGTCATAGACCCCAATGACAACAGCAAGTCAACGTTCTTAAGAGCCTTGAACCGCCTCTGGGAACTGCCCTTCGCCTCCGTCTTCCTCGACTACCAAGACATTTCCCATCTCGACGTTCTTTCCCTCCGCTGGAAAGTTGGCATGCTCTTTCAACTCCCCGCCCTCTTTCAAGGTCACAACCTCTCTTCCTTTCAACTTCCCAAATTAATCACTATATTCATTTGCTAGTTTACTGGTTCTTTATGTGTTGAAAGAAAGATTAGTTTTTCGTGGTTGATTTAAGTTGAACCTTCTGATAATGTTGGAGGGTATCTATTCTATAGGCACAGTTGATGACAATGTGACGTAAGGACCACGACTTAGAGGGAGAAAGCTAACCGATGATGAGGGGCGCAAGTTGCTGACAATGATGGACTTAGATGCTTCTCTCATGGATAAGTCCGAGGATAAATTCTCTGTGGGTCAAGCACAAAGGGTTGCACTTGCTAGGACTTTGGCTAATTCACCGGAGGCAACATAAAACTATTTTTTTGTCTCTTAACTTTATTTTTTGTCTGCATTTCTGCTTGTGATGTTAGTTTTATTTGGTATTTTTGAATTGAAGGTTTTGTTGTTAGATGAGCCACTGTGAATGTACTTGCTAATTATTGACAGGAAATAAGAGAGTTTGAGGAAGTGGAGGATGAGATTGGTTAAAAAAAGGAGAGAGAGAAAAAAAAGTATTTCATTAAAGATACAAAAAAAGAGAAAAAAAGTTGGGGCATTGCAAAGGAAAAACAAATAAGAGAGAAGAAAAAATGCATATTTCTTTTCCACTTCAGTTGAGAGTTAACTCTGTTTCTGCCAATTTAACAGAAAGAACTTGATTCATACAATTTTTACAACTTTGAAACCCAATGTATGCACTTTTAAAATTGGGTACTAAACTAAAAAAACCACTTAACTTGGAGAACAAAAAAACATTTAAGCCATAATAATAATAATTATTATTGTAATAATAATAATTAATAATAATAAGTATTATAATAATAATAATAATTAATAATAATAATAGTAATAATAATAATAATAATAATAATAATAATAATTGTAAAAACCTAGAACAAGAGTATTAGAATTGGTAGATATTTTAAAATAATGAGATCGAGTATTTTATTTTAAAATAATTTCATAATATAAATAGTATTTTTAAACTCGTTTTATTATTAAAACACAAACCATCTCTCTAAAACTCTTCCTTCAAGTTCTCTTTCCTTCTCTTTAAGAAATGTAACTCCTTGATCATCACGATAGGAAGTTCCTAGGAGATCATAGTTGAGTAATCTTCATTCTCTATCGATAAGATTTTCTTTTAGAACACGCAAGTTTTGATTCCTTTTTCTCTTTCGTTCTTTGTTTGAGATCATGTATAAGGATCTTTTTTGTCACATGTGTTTTATGATTTCTCCTTCTAGTTCTTTGTTAATATGAGGTTCTAAGGACTCATTCTGATTCCAATTCGTTGTTTCGTAGGTATTTCTAGAGTTCCTTATGATTGAAGCAACGTGCGTGCGTTCTTAGAGCTCAGTAGCTTCGGTCTAAGGTAAGGGAAGCTAGTTGTCTAATTTTAAATGATGTTTGTTGTGTAAGTTTGGTGGTTGTGTGTATGTTAAGTTGATTTAATTATGATTACAATAATTATGTTCATGTTAGTTCATTTGAATGAGTGTAATTGGCTATTTGATGATGGATTTCTGGTGTCATATAAATTTTGATGCTATTGTTGTCACGAACTATATGTTATGGAGTTGTATTGATGTTTGAAAATGACTGAAAGGTTTAAGGAGTAATGAGTTGATAAAGACAACTTTTGTGGTTAAAAATGAAGGTTTTGATATGCAAGTTTGGGGCATAGTATTTGAATTGAGAAATCTGGTATTTCAAGTATGGTTATATGTTATTTGAGACTGGTTAGCACCTTGAGTTGATAAAAAAGTCTGATAGAAAATATGTATGAGTCAATCGGGTGGTTTTAGAAGGTTTTAGGTTCAATTTTAGGGTTTTGACAGTTGAGATTTTGATATAATGGTTAGAAGAGGAAATCAGAAGTTTAAGGTCATTTCTTAGTGTAAGAAAAGTAATGCCTTATATCTCAAGCCAAGAAGGGGGGATTTTTTTTAGCCCTTTTTAAAATGTTCTTTTCAAGATCTTTATGAGTTCTTTGGCTTTCTTGAAATCAATAAGAAAAAAGTAATGAATCAACAATAAGAGAGAAAGGATAGAGAAAGATCAACACAAACAATCTATACTAGTTCGGCTAATCCCAAGCCTACATCCAGTCCTCCTTCAACAATCTTAATTGAAGGGATTCCACTATAATTGATTGAGTTTACAGGAATGCAAAGATACCCCTCTCAATGCACTCCTCTCCACACTTAAAATCAATATAACAATACAAGAGATGAATAACCTCACTCTCTTACACAACCGAGAACAATCACAACTCTTAACCCCTTACAATCCCACACAGATATACAATCACATATTGTTTATGATGAATCTGATCTCAAAGTCACACTCCTCTAGTGTAGATCAAATCAGAACAACTTTAACACAATTTCTTGAAAGAATTTTTATTGGTAATCAACTAATGAAGCCTTGATTGTCCAAGATCACTTCTTGAACGCTCTAAGGAGAAATAATGGGCCGGATCACAAGGAGCAGGCATACCCAATATGTTTTAATTTAATTTGTTATTGTAGCATGACTTGCTATGATTTTATTATGGATCCCGTTATTTTGAAAACACTCCATTGCCAACTTTTTTATAATGCCACGTGGTGGCACATGATTGGTGCTTTTATAATTAAATTGTAATGTTAAATTGTGACATGGAAAAGGGATTCCGATTCAAAAATATTTGCTTCCAAAAATACCCCTTGCCCTGTTTAATCTCTCTTTGTTCTCTCATATTCCTCTCGTCCTCTCTCTCTTCAGTTTTCGTTCTCTCTCTCTTCAGTTTTCGTTCTCCCTCCATTTTCGTCGTCGAAGATTTGTTGAAGGTCTTTTTTTGTTGTTGTCAGTTTTGTGAGCAATGGCAATGTTCGATGACCATGGTCCTTCGAGTAAGGTAAATGGGTTGATCCATTTTGTTGATTGTGTTTTCGATTTGTATTTGGGTTTTCGTCGTTGTGTTGAAATTAGTGTTGTTTTCATTTTTGTGATTTGCCCTTTTCTTATTTTGTTTTCGTTGATTGGTAGTTGTGCGTTCGTCATTCTTTTTCAACAAAGTATATTTTCACTTTGAACGAAATATTGACAGAGGAGCAAGGTTACTTATATCGAAGATGCCATTTTGGTGGTTTTTAGATTTGAGTGCGAATGTTAAACTTGGTAGGAATATTTTGAGTGAGTTATTGGTTAAGGGGGTTGATTCCAGTGGTGGGTTTATTTTTGGAGATAAAGTTGTTCAATTGAATGAAAGGGATTTTTGTTTTAGATTGAGGTTGAGTTCAGATGGTGAAAATATTAACTTGAAGGACGAAATGAGAGGTAGTACATGTGTCAAATACATAGGTAAAGGAACACAAGATTTGAATTTGATATACAAAATTTTTATGAGAAAACATAAAAAAAATCATTTTTGTAGCTTGTACATATTGGTAGGGATATGTGAGGTATTATTTCCAAAACATAGTGGAAAAGTGTTTCCAATAATGTTTGGAATTGTTGACAATTTAAGTGGTCTCGTTAATTATTGTTGGGGTAGTCTAGTTTATCGTTATTTGTTACGTAGTTTATGCAAAGCTTCTTTAGCTTTGAAGAAAGGTAAAGGTATAAGGAACGTCTACGTTGACGGTTGCGTTTACATGTTGCAGGTAATTTTTATTTAGATATTTATTGATTTAAGATGTAATTTTTTTGATGTTGTGGCTTCCATTTTCTTTTTGACTAAATGTTAAGATTTACATATTTTTTAGGTATGGTTTTGTGAGCATTTCATTCCTCCCGAAGGTCGAATAGAGAAATTTCCTAGAATATTGCATTGGATGAATAGAAATGTGGGTGACAACTTCGTAAAACGGTTATGAAGACGAGTATGGTATGTGGTTTCCTGTTTTTGTTTTGTATGTTATGATATATTCAGTGATATTATGAGAATATGATTGGTTGTATACTATGATATATATTGTTAAATTTCAGGTTGATGATGATGTTGGTGCTTCAATAAAGGGAACTTGTTCTTCTTCTGTGAAGACAACAACTACTAAAGTTGGAGAGGATAAGAAGGAGGACCAACCAACACCAAAAAACATAAAAAAAAAGTATACGCAAAGAAAGTGTTATGCGTGCCTTACAGGAGCAAGAATGTCTAATTGAAGAACTTCAAAGGAGGGTTGTTGTTTTGGAGGGACTGTTGGCGGAAGAGAAGGCTAGAACAAGAAATAAAGATGATGGTAGACAGAGTGCGCCTTGTGTAGAACCAGACATGGACAATGGCTTTGTTTCCCCGGCTGGTATGTACACCAACCAACCTCCTATGCAAAAGCTTGTGAGGGTCGGATCATAAAAGCGTTACAAAAGTAGAGCGCTTACCACTCCGTACACTCGAACTATAATGCCTAGAATCCGAAATGAGTGATTTTTGTATTGATTTGTTATATAAAGTCATACAACATTGTACGTAGATGAACAAATAAGTGTAATGTACTCAATTTTGTTGAATGTTATAAAAGATGCATCTTTGCTTCCATTAATTATTGTTAATGTTAATTGAATTGTTATTCCCTTCGTTATTGTGATTGTCATGTTTGTGAGATGACCGAATTAGGTGAAGTCTTGAATGTTGTGCAAGCAAAAACACACTGGTAATCGTTTACAGATGGGTCGTAAACAATTACGCATGAAAAAACGGCATTTTGTATAGAAAGTTGTACTACAGTAGCCAACTGTTTAAACCTGGGTGACCAAGGTCAATACTTTTAACTTTTTGACAAATATCCAATAGTTTTTAGTATATTTTGATGTTCAAGGGTCAATAGAGGGTGGGAGGTCATGTATGGGCACTCCATCATAAAGGAAAGAAACAAGTTTTGTGAGATGACCAACTTAGGTTAAGTCCTGAAACTTGTGCAGGCAAAAACACACTGATAATCGATTACAAGAGGCTCGTAAATGATTACGCCAGAAAAAACTGGGTTTTGTATAGAAAGTTGTACTGTAGGAGCAAACTGTTTTAACATGGGTGACCATGGTTAATACTATTAACATTTTGAGAAATATCCAATGGTTTTTTGTAGATTTTGATGTTCAAGGGTCAGTACAGGGTGGGAGGTCATGTGTGGGCACGCCATCATGGAGGAAAGAAACAAGTTTTGTGAGATGACGAACTTAGATTAAGTCCTGAAACTTGTGCAGGCAAAAACACACTAGTAATCAATTACAAGAGGCTCATAAACGATTATGAAAGAAAAAAACTGGGTTTTGTACAGAAAATTGTATTGCATGAGCCAACTGTTTTAACCTGAGTCTGACCACGGTCAATACTTTTAACTTTTTGACAAATATCCTATAGTTTTTAGTAGATTTTGATGTTCAATGATCAGTACAGGGTGGGAGGTCATGTATGGGCACTCCATCACGGAGGAAAGAAACAAGTTTTGTGACATGACCAACTTAGGTTAAGTCTTGGAACTTGTGGAGGCAAAAAGACATTGGTAATCATTTACAGGAGGCTCGTAAACGATTATGCGTGAGAAAACTGTGTTTTGTACAGAATGTTGTATTGTAGGTGCCAATTATTTTAACCTGGGTGACCATGGTCAATACTTTTAACTTTTTGACAAATATCCAATAGGTTTTAGTAGATTTTGATGTTCAAGGGTTAGTAGAGGGTGGGAGGTCATATTTGGGCACTCCATGATGGAGGAAAGAAACAATGTTGGTTAGATGACCAACTTAGGTGAAGTCCTAAAACTTATGCAGGCAAAAACACACTGGTAATCCATTACAAGAGGCTCGTAAACGATTACGCGAGAAAAAATTGGGTTTTGTATACGATGTTGTAAAGCAAAAACCAGTTGTGGTAACCTAGGTGACCATGGTCAATAGTTTTAACGTTTTGAAAAATATCCAGTGGTTGTTAGTAGATTTTTATGTTCAAGTGTCAGTACAAGGTGGGACGTCATGTATGGGCACTCCATCATGGAGGAAAGAAACAAGTTTTGTGAGATGACCAACTTAGGTTAAGTCTTGAATCCTATGCGGGCAAAAACACAGTGATAATCGTTTACAAGAGACTCCTGAACTATTACGCGAGTTAAAAATGGGTTTTTTTACAGATTGTTGTACTGTAGGAGCCAACTGCAGTAACATGGGTGACCAGAGTCAATATTTTTAACTTTTTGACAAATATCCAATAGTTTTTAGTAGAATTTTGATGTTCAAGGGTCAGCATAGGGTGAGAGGTCATGTTTGGGCCCACCATGATGGAGGAAAGAAACAATGTTAGTGAAATGACCAACTTAGGTTAAGTCCTGAAACTTGTGGAGGCAAAAACACATTGGTAATCTATTATAAGAGGCTCGTAAACGATTACGCAAGAAAAAAATAGGTTTTGTACAGAAAGTTGTAAAGCAGGAGCCAGTTGTGGTAACTTGGTCACCATGGTCAATATTTTTAACTTTTTGACAAATATCCAATGGTTGTTAGTAGATTTTGATTTTCAAGTGTCAGAAGAGGGTGGGAGGTTATGTGTAAGCACTCCATCATTGAGGAAAGAAACAAGTTTTGTGAGATGACCAACTTAGGTTAAGTCCTGAAACCCGTGTAGGCAAAAACACACTGGTAGTCATTTACAAGAGGCTTGTAAACAATTACGCAAGTGAAAAATGAGTTTTGTACAAATTGTTGTACTGCAGGAGCGAGCTTCCTTAACCTGGGTGACTACAGTCAATATTTTTAACTTTTTGACAAATATCCAATGATTTTCACTAGATTTTGGACAACCTATCATGGAGGAAAGAAACAATGTATGGCAAAAAAGAATCTCAAACATTGAATTCAATTTGCATTACGGTGAACAAGATCATTACAATTGTAACATAACATCACATTTTTAAATATTAAATTAAGTGATCCTTAACAACATCATAAAGTCTAGGATATTAATACTACAGTAATCTGACAAATTGTTTTAGTGGTGGTCATAAAATAATATTACAGTCATCCGTAGAAGTCATAATTTCGCCTGCATTACGAAATACTTATCAAATAATTTCATAATAAAACTATTTCTTCTGTGGTTCTTTGGATGATGATGGTTCGTGAGATGGAGGAACGAATTTGCGGAGGATGACATCCACATTGTTTTCTGCCCAGAGAGGTAGTCGAATAATAGGTTTTGGGGTTTCCTTTACCAGGTCGTTTGTGGGGGGACATATTTCAGCTAGAAAAACCTTGACTACGTTGCGATGCATGATATTTAGGTAGTGCATTCTTCCAAGTGCCCTAAAGGAATGTACCTAAATGAACATACATAATTAATATGAAATTTACAATCAAAGGTAAGTAAAACTTAATTTAATTTAAGTAGTCAATGGATGGGTTACAAGATTGAGTAAAAAAACGGAGCCAACTCCGATATTTTGTCCAAATTAAGGATCTTTAAGAACTTTCCTGTGCAAGGAAGCCTTCATTGTTGTTGTTGGGTCCTGCTCACATGTAACCATCCATTAGTTTACATAAACAACAAATGTTGTAGTTTGGAACAAATGATACCTTGATAGTCAATTGCATGTCTCTCAAACCATTGGGCTTACACTCTTTGACAATGCAAGCAACAAATGGTAGGATCTGTAATGATTTTGCATCATTAAGGGGATTCACGTTCTCGAATTTTCCATCAGTGACGAGATTTGCAACTGTCAATGACATGTGAAGAAGAAATCATATTGTCTCACTTAACATTTACGTTTTAATGATTGTAACAAATATCCTACCATGGTGTTGAATGAACATTTGTGCCCATTTCCATGCATTTGAGTTGAAATCTCATTCATGTGTTGCCTGAGCAACGTCACGAGCAAATTCTTGAGTCGATTTTGGTTCTTCTGTTGTTTTCCTATTGAGGAAATCTGCTTGAACATTACCTGTCGGACCAGGTATAGGCGATGATGAAGCATCAAATTTTTTAAAAAATGATTCAAGGACGTCATCATCAAAAGCAAGGCCTTCCCATGCATCCATAATTATCCTTTAATAATCTGCAAGAATTTGAATTTAAGGTTAACGTCACTACAACAATGTATGTGAAGATAAAACTACTTCACAACAATTCAAAAAATTTGAAATGACTTACAAATATAGTGAAGAACTTGATTACACAACGATGGGTGTGTGTCCGTTATATAAAGACTTATGGACCAAGTAATTAGATTTTAATTTTAACTAATATAACTTGGTTGATTAACGTGCCAGTTAGTGCCGTCAAAATCAAATTAATTAAATTAATTATTCAAATCCTATTTTTTTTATTGGAATCAAATTAATTAAATTAATTATTCAAAACGCACAACCTTTATTTAGCAATAGAGCCTTTCATGTTGTTGTCTTTCCAAAAGTTCCCCTCTGCTAATAAAACCCTAAGATTATAGATTGGATAATATTATATATGGAGATAAAGAAGAAGATGCTTCAAGAGAGCATAATACTGTGTATTTATCCATTCAGGACTCCAATTTAATAGATGGATAATATTATAGATTGGATAATTCATGAATATATCATTTGTTTTATCTTATTTTTAGACCTATCTACAAGCATGACAGTTTTATCTTGTGCTATATATTTTTGTTAACAGCTATATATAGTTTCTTAGTCAAACGGTTGTGTATGTTTCATTAAACTAAATTGGCAAAATTTTATGCTTGATAGCTTAGAATATATATAACAATATATTTCTTTTGTTTCATTTTCTTTTATATCAATTGGTCCAATTATTATTGTTTCAATTTGATCGATCAAAGTAACATGTTATAAGAATCTTAGAAGAAGAGGGTGTAAAAAAAGTGAATTAAGTGAGCCAATGAGCCAACTCGTTTAACCCACAACCCGTGGTGGGTCGGGTCGGGTTCGAATTTTTTCGGCTCGCTAATAAATGAGCCGGATTGGGTTAGCTCACTAAATGGTCAACCTGTGGTGGGTCGGGTCGGGTTGGGTTACCGGTTTTGACAGCTCTAGTGCCAATTACTTTTTATCACAATCTCATGAAAGAGAAGATCTTTTATCTTGCTTGAATAAAGTTGCATTAAATGTGGGGAATGAAAAGTGACTTGCATCAAATGTGGGGAATGAAAGAGGAAAAACTTTTTTGTCAGCAAATTTAATGCATTCTTCTTTATCCAATGCATTGTTTGGTGAACGTAGCTTGTTTTCCTTGTAGTGAGGCTCTTTCGTCCAAACAAACTTCATCCTTCAAACTTCAACGTCAACTTTCCGGCTTCCAACATCTCTCTTCATTAAACACACGTTGAACAATCCCGTTGTGCAGTTTGGTGAGGACGACATTACCTTCATTTAAGAGCGAAGTAAATCCTTCAGAGGAGGTTGGTGAGGAACAGTCAAGCTTCATTTAAGGGCGCACTGACGACTACTGTGTAGGTACCTGTACTTGTTCATTATTTCCATTGGTCATTTAAATGAATGTATTTGATGTTGTTCATTATTTTAATATTGACCACGATATATGTTGATTTCTATTATTAGTGAACATAGTTTTTCATTATTGATTTGTATTAAAGGTTTTTGGAATAAAGTTTTTGTTCACATTGTGCTATATGTTGATACACATTTTCGTATGACGTATTAGCTCATAAAGAATCTTTATCATTAGTAAAAAGTATTACTTTTAGTACATTAGTCATCACTGTTTATTTTTTCAATCCACTATGATCAGGTTGGATATAGGTTCTACTGATGGCTAACAACACAAGTAATGTGGCTGAACTGGCTGAGTGTAATTCCAATCTTAGTGACCATAATGACAGTTTTTTGGAGTTAGAGCCAACCTTACATATGTGTTTTCAGACAATAGACGAAGCAAATTTTTTTTACACAAACTACACCATTAGATGTGGATTTGTTGTACAGACAAGAACTTCTAAAAAAGATGACAACAACAATGTCTATTACTTGAAATTGGTTTGCTCAAGGGAAGGGAAGTATGTGTCTTCCATCAGACTCGAGGTGAAAACACTTCCTAGTCAAACTAAGCAATGTCCAGCTGGGATAACCATTGCAAGGAAGGATTATAAATGGTTTATAAAGACAGTTGTGCTAGAGCACAACCATGATCTTTGCCCTAATACCTCTAAGCTAATTCCTGGCAATAGAAAATTAAGCATGCATGTGTAATAAGAGTTTCCTTAGCATCGTCGGTGAAGCAGATGGATTTGAAAACATGGACTTCGTGAAGCGAGATGCGTGAAACTACATTGGTCAACATAGAAGATCATTATGTAAGGATGATGATGGTCAAGCCCTCCTACGACACTTTTCATCAATGAAATATTTAAATAACGAGTTCTTCTATGACATTGAATTGGATGAAGGAAATATAATTTGTAGCGTATTTTGGGCGGATGCAAGAAGTCGAGCCGCATGTGAAGAATTTGGTGATGTCGTGTCTTTCGACACCACGTACTTAACAAACAAGTACGACACTCCATTTTACTTGGTTGTGGATTGCTCTCGTCAGAGGACACTTCCTCATTTGTATGGTTGTTCGAATCTTGGCTTAGATGCATGGGTAAGAAGGCTCCTCATGGTATTATAATCGACCAATGTAGGGCAATGGAAAATGCCATTGAAGAATTCTTTCCCAATACAAAGCACAGATGGTGTTTATGGCACATTATGAAGAAGTTGCCCGAAAAATTTCAAGGCTATATTATGTGGCTATCAAAATCGATCTCAAAGCGCTTGTGTATGACTCTAGTTGTTCAACAAACTTTGAGAATGGTTGGGAATAACTACTCACCAAACATGGATTGTAGGACAATGAATGGTTATGTAGTTTGTATGAGGAGAGAAAAATATGGGTACCTTGTTACTTGAAAAATCATTTTTGGGTGGGTATGTCCACTACTCAAAGAAGTGAGGGAATGAACGCTTTTTTTGATGGATTTATCAATTCTAGTACCACACTTAACCAATTTATGGTTCAATACGACAATGCCCTTATAGTCAAGGCCCAAAAAAATACAAGTTGACTTCTCCTCCCTCAAAACCACGGTTGCATGTGGCTCTCATTCACCGATCGAGAGACAATTTCAAGAAGAGTACACACATGCAAAGTATGACGAAGTGTAAACAGAGTTTCGGTCTATGATGAATTGTTTCATCAAAGACATCGTAAAAGACAACGTATTCAACACTTACACAATAAAAGAGGAGCGCATGTGGCAGGGTAAATGTGCGGAAAATTTTATCAAGTGCAATTAGATCCACTAACACAAAATACCATTTGTTTGTGCCTATTATTTGAATTTATAGGCATCATTTGTCGTCATTCCATATTGGTATTCGGTTAGGAAGATGTGTACAATGTGTCCTCCAAATACGTTCTATGGCGATGGAGCAAAAATATCCGTATAAGGCACACACTCATTAGATCGGTGTATAGTACTTCCAATCATGAACGACGATGCAAAGATACCAATTGTTGTGCAAACAATTGTATGAAATAGCCGAGGTAGCTTGTGAATCGAAAGCTGCTTCTAATGAGTTGGAAAAAGAACTTCATTTCCTTGCTAAAATGTTTGGGTCCAGTTCATCCATGACAAATAACATCATTAGTGAGGGAGGTGAACTACGGTATGACAATCCGGTCAACGATATTGCATACGACACTGCAAGTGGAAGTCCTAATGAACTTTTCCGTAGCCCTTTAGCTGTGAAGCGAAAAGGCCGACCACGCGCCAACATGTTGAAGTCAACAGTTGAGAAAATAACAAAAAAAAAGGAAAAACGCTTAATCCAAAAAAAACTTCAACACAATTGGTAGAACAAGCTGTGAGTAATTAAATTGGTTGTGTCTTCCATTTATTACGTAAAATGGTTAAATGTATTTTAATTGTAATTGTGTTGATTGAGGAGACAAGAAGGACTGATGTCACAAAAAGTGTTGAGGTCCTTGAATTTTGATCCCGTCCTTACCAAGTATCATAACTATCTGAAGTACCTCCTTCTGGGTTTATGTATTTGTTGTCGGCGTACATAACAATTTAGATAACAACCTTCTTTGATGTATATAACTTCCATCTTGTATCTATATTATATGTACATTAGTTTGACATTGTTGTGTAAATCAATACATGAAATTTTTGATAATCCATTTCAATCACAAGTACTGAATGATTAGGCCAAAAAACATCTGGTAATCGATTACAGGAATACTGTAATCGATTACACATGACAGTGTGTCCATACAAAAACAGGTTGAGCATGCCCACTAAGGAAACCCTAACTTTTTCCGCCAAAAGTCTACATGTGACCATTCTTTTTCTCCCCCCACTTCTCCCACTTTTGTTCCCCCTCATAACTACCCACTCTTAAAGTTCTTCAAGTACCCTTCCAACCTTATTGTCCCTCAAAAAACCCTAAGAAATCTGCAATGGTTGATCGCGCAACCAAGAAACAAATGGCATCTTCTTCTACTGCTAGACGTTGTCGTCGCCGTAGTCCAACACCATCCCCACCAGAATCCCCACCAGTTACAAAAAATAACCTTTTCTCGTCGGATGAGTAATATGAGAAGTTTGCTAAACATTTTTTCAGTCATGAAATCTTGGAAAGTAAATATCTCTAGGATGATTGCTTTGAAGGAAGAAATTTTCAATTCTACGACATATTGGCTGACGCTGGGCTCATGGAATTTGTGTCTTTAAGAAGACATTTCTACCCAGAATTAGTTCGAGTCTTCTACAACAACATGACCATTTCGGATACCGGTGTTATTTGAAGGGAAGTGAGAATGGTGAAAATCAGAATAAGCACTTCTCTTTTTCATCAGCTCACTTCCCTCCCATCTGCTGGTGTTCGTTATGAAGGATCTTTTGCCGATGAGTGGAAGTACCATTATGATTCTATAAGTGCTAGGCAACTCGTGTGTAAACCTGATGCTGACATATATAGCAGAATATTGGCAGGGCATATGAAGGTTCAACCTAAAATACTTCATTACGTTCTTACTCGAGTATTAATTCCTCGTGCAACCAATATTGGTGAGGCATCGGAAGAACCTCGTAGTTAGAATTGGTTGTTTACTGTTATTTACTTTCATTAGCAACATTCAACGGTTACTGTGTTGCTTCTTAAATATTGTACTGTTTTCAATACTCAAGTGCTTTAAGGATATTTAAAATTCTTCTACATTAATGTTTACATCAAGCTTTTTCAAATTATTTATGATAAATAGATAAATCAATCTACCAAATTAGATAACCTCTTGCGTAATGGAGTGCCCACACATGACCTCCTACCCTGTGCTGACCCTTGAACAATATAGTCAAAACCATTGGATATTTGTCAAAAAGTTAAAATTATTAACCGTGGTCACCTAGGTTTCCACAGTTGGCTCCTGCAGTACAAGTTTCTGTACAAAATCCAATTTTCACTCGTGTAATCGTTTACGAGACAATTGTAAACAATTACCAATATGATTTTGCAAGCACAACTTCCAGGACTTCAACTAAGTTCATCATCTCACCAAACTTGTTTCTTTCCTCCATGATGGAGTGCCCATGACCTCCCACTCTGTATTGACACTTGAACATCGAAATCTACTAACAACTATTGAATAGTTTTCAAAAGGTGAAAAGTATTGACCATGGTCACCCAGGTTAAAACAGCTTGCTCCTGCAATACAACTTTCTGTTTAATACCCAGTTTTTTCATGCGTAATCATTTACAAGCCTCTTGTAATCGATTACAAGTGTGTTTTTTCCTGCAAAAGTTTCAGGACTTCACCTAACTTAGTCATGTTAGCAACATTGTTTCTTTCCTCCAGTATGGAGTGCCCAAACATGAGCTCTCATCCTCTACTGACCCTTGAACATCAAAATCTACTAAAAACTATTGGATATTTGTAAAAAGGTTCAAAGTATTAACCATAGTCACCCAAGTTAAAATAGCTGGCTCCAGTAGTACAACATTCTATAAAAAAACCCAGTTTTCTCTCGCGTAATCGTTTACGAGCCTCCTACAAACGATCACCAATGTCTTTTTGCCTCCACAAGTTTCAGGACTTAATCTAAGTTGGTCATCTCACAAAACTTGTTTCTTTCCTCCATGATGGAGTGTCCATACATAACCTCTCACCCTTTATTGACACTTGAACATCAAAGTCTACTAACAACAATTGTATATTTGTCAAAAAGTTAAAAAAAATTGACATTGGTCATCCAGGGTACCACAATTGGATCCTGCAGTACAACATTTTGTACAAATCATAGTTTTTTCTCGCGTAATCGTTTACGAGGTTTCTGTAAACGATTACCAATGTCTTTTTGCCTACACAAGTTTCAGGACTTAACCTAAGTTGGTCATCTCACAAAACTTGTTTCTTTCGTCCATGATGGAGTGTCCAAAAATGAGCTCCCACCCTATACTGACACATGAACATCAAAATCTAATAAAAGCTATTGGATATTTGTTAAAAAGTTAAAAGTATTGACCATGGTCACCCAGGTTAAAACAACTGGCTCCTGTAGTACAATTTTTTGTACAATACCCAATTTTTTCTCGCGTAAACGTTTACGAGCCTCTTGTAATTGATTACTAGTGTGTTTTTGCCTGCACAAGTTTCAGGACTTAACCTAAGTTGGTCATCTCACAAAACTTGTTTATTTCTTTCATGATGGAGTGCCAATACATGACCTCTCACCCTGTACTAACCCTTGAACATCAAAATCTATTAAAAACCATTGGATATTTGTCAAAAAGTTAAAAGTATTGACTATGGTCACCAAGGATAGAACAACTGGCTCCTATAGTACAACATTATGTACAAAACCTAGTTTTCTTTCACGTAATCATTTACGAGCCTCCTATAAATAATTACCAAAGTCTTTTTGCCTCCACAAGTTTCAGGACTTAACGCAAGTTGCCCATCTCACAAAACTTCTTTCTTTCCTCCATGATGGAGTGCCCATACATGACCTCCTACCCTATACTCACACTTGAACATCGAAATCTACTAAAAACCATTGAACATTTGTCAAAAAGTTAAAAGTATTGACTATGGTCACCCATGTTACCATAACTCATCTTGCTTTACAACTTTTTGTACAAAACCCAGACTTTCTCGCATAACCATTTACGAGCCATTTGTAAACGATTACTAGTTTGTTTTTGCCTGCACAAGTTTCAGGACTTAACTTAAGTTGGTCATCGCACAAAACTTGTTTCATTCCTCCATGACGGAGTGCCCATTCATTACCTCCCACCCTATACTGACACTTGAACATTAAAATCTACTAACAACCATGGGATATATGTCAAAAAGTTAAAAATATTGACCATGGTCACCCAAGTTACCACAGCTGGCTCCTGCTTTAAAACTTTCGGTACAAAACCCAAATTTTTCTCGCGTAATCGTTTATGAGCCAACTGTAAACGATTACCAGTGTGTTTTTGCTTGCACAAGTTTCAGGACTTCACCTAAGTTGGTCATCTCACCAACATTGTTTCTTTCCTCCAGCATGGAGTGCCCAAACATGACCTCGCACCCTGTGCTGATAAAAACTATTGGATATTTGTCAAAAAGTTCAAAGTATTAACCATAGTCACCTAGGTTAAAATAATTGGTTCCAGCAGTACAACATTATATAAAAAAACCCTGTTTTCTCTCGCGTAATCGTTTATTAGCCTCCTGTAAACGATGGCCAATGTCTTTTTGCTCCACAAGTTTCAGGACTTAATCTAAGTTGGTCATCTCACAAAACTTGTTTTTTTCCTCCTTGATGGAATTCGCATACATGACCTCCCACCCTTTACTGACACTTGAACATCAAAATCTACTAACAACCACTGGATATTTGTCAAAAAGTTAAAAAAATTGACATTGGTCACCCAGGTTACCACAACTGGCTCTTGTAGTACAACATTATGTGCAAAACACAGTTTTTTCTGGTGTAATCGTTTACGAGTTTTCTGTAAACGATTACCAATGTCTTTTTGCCTCCACAAGTTCCAAGACTTAACCTAAGTTTGTCATATCACAAAACTTGTTTGTTTCCTCCATGATGGAGTGTTCATACATGACCTCCCACCCTGTACTGACACTTGAACATCAAAGTCTACTAAAAACTATTCGATACATGTAAAAAAGTTAAAACTATGGACCATAGTCACCCAGGTTACCACAGCTGGCTCATATAGTACAAGTTTCTATACAAAACCTAATTTTCACTCGGGCAATCGTGTAGGAGACAACTGTACAAAATTACCAATGTGTTTTTGCCTGCACAAGTTCCAGGACTTCAACTAAGTTTGTCATCTTAAAAAAATTGTTTCTTTCCTCCATGATGGAGTGCCCATACATGAACTCCAACCTTGTACTGACACTTGAACATCAAAATCTACTAACAACCATGGGATATAAGTCAAAAAGTTAAAAATATTGACCATGGTCACCCAAGTTACCACAACTGGCTCCTGCTTTAAAACTTTCGGTACAAAACCCAAAGTTTTCTCGCGTAATCATTTACGAGCCATCTAAACGATTACCAGTGTGTTTTTTCCTGCATAAGTTTCTGGACTTAACCTAAGTTGGTCATCTCACAAAACTTATTTCTTTCCTCCATGAATCTACTATAAACTATTGGATACATGTAAAAAAGTTAAAAGTATTGACCATGGTACCCCAGGTTATCACAGCTGGCTCCTACGATATAAGTTTCTGTAAAAAAACCCAATATTCACTCGTGTAATCGTTTACGAGACAATTGTAAACAATTACCTATGTGTTTTTGCGGGCATAACTTCTAGGACTTCAATTAAGTTCGTCATGTCACAAAACTTGTTTCTTTCTGCCATGATGGAGTGGTCATACATGACCGCCAACCCTGTACTGACACTTGGACATCAAAATCTACTAACAACCATGGGTTATATGTCAAAAAGTTAAAAATATTGACCATGGTCACCCAAGTTACCACAACTGGCTCATGTTTTACAACTTTCGGTACAAAACTCAAATTTTTCTCTCGTAATCGTTTACGAGCCACCTGTTAACGATTTTCAGTGCGTTTTTGCCTGCACAAGTTTCAGGACTTAACCTAAGTTGGCCATCTCACAAAACTTGTTTCTTTCCTCCATGATGGAGTGCCCATACATGACCTCTCACCCTGTACTGACACTTGAACATCAAAATCTACTAAAAACTATTAGATACATGTAAAAAAGTTAAAACTATTGACCATGGTCACCCAGGTTACCACAAATGGCTCCTGTAGTACACGTTTCTGTACAAAATCCAATTTTTTCTCGCGTAATCGATTGTTGTACTATTGTAAACGATTACCGAAGGAAATATTACATAAATTTTCCTTCAACACAACAACCAAACGAATACAAAAACATCGTCAAATTAACAATGTAATAACTTAACACAATCATGTACTACAAAAGTGACGTTGCCCATTACTTTGTCATCAAAACACACACAATGTTAATCAAATCACATTGCACAATAACTATTCATGATAGCTAACATCTTATTGCAATAACAATCCGTACATAAATATCAATGTTTGTTACAAAGCCAAAAACTCGTCTTTGTCATATACAAACAAAATATGTACAAATGAAATCAATCCTATAACAATCCATATTCCGCTAGCGCTTCCATTCTTCTAATGTTCTCGTTGTTGAGGATCCAGTCCCATACATATTTCTTTCTAATTCCAAGAAACTCCTCCTGAAACCAAAATTTTACAGTTTAGAAATTACCACAATCATCAACTATTTCTAACAATCGTAATGTTACTTACATTCGTATATTGAGGCATGCTTTTCCCATTGTATTTCTCCTCACCATCCAAATTTCCATTGCTTTCAACATTATAATACCACAATCATGTCTGAAAGAATGCAACCACAACATATATCAGTTTTGACAACATACATTATGGACAACATACAATGTTTATAACAACTTACAAGTTTGGTTGGGATGAGATATTTGCTTGTTCAACAGCCAAAGGTCCAATACTCCCTTCGGATCTATTGTACAACATGCGAAAAAATCCTTCAACATTTTCAGCCTACCAATTACCAAGTACAAAAACAACTTAATCAAATCCCACATTAAATGGCAATAACACGTTTATTTGGAATCATAAATTTTGAAAACATACAACAACTTTGTCAATCCTTTTCCGGTCTTTGATACCCTGCCCTATGAGTCAATGACAAATATTTGTAATGTGCTAAGTTTCACTTAATAGCACCACCAATGATCATCATGTACAAAGGGCATAAACAACTACAAACAAAGAAAACCAAATGTCAATACATGTACAAAAAAAATAGCCAAACATTGTCCTTACAATTTAAACCTAACTCACAAAGTCAGCTGTGACAATGTCTCCAACTCCAAAAAAATCAGAACGCAAGTAAGAGTTGTAATTATGTAGTGTAAACACGTGTCTATTTTGGGGACGTCTCCTATAATCACCAAGAATAGGGTGTTGTGTATAGTTTAAAATTCATTAAATCTCAATGCTTTACACACAATTTGTACCATCAAATATATGTTATCAAAATAAATATTACTTACCCCGTATAATGGACTAAATAGAATCCTCTTAACAACACCGTAGAACCTTTTCTCAAAGTGCATAAAAATAATAGTAGCAAATAACACCACCTACATAATGAATGATCATAAATTATCATCAACACAATTAAAATTGTACAATCAATAACATAACTATGAACATTTAACATAAACCCATGTCACATAATAGTTACCATGTTATCAACGTATTCCAATGGCGCTAAAGTGTAACATGAAGTTGCGATCAAGGTCTAGCCAATGATTTCACATACAACCCTAAAAAAAAACATTATTCAATCAAAAACCATCACCTTTCACCAATGTCAAATAACATGATCATCAATTACCTATGTTGTTTGTCTCTTACGCTGGCTGCATAGTACAACTTGTCCACATTCACAGTACTAGTTGGATCACCAACATAACTTTGCAAAGGGGGGATTCCCAATGGTACCTCCCCTTCATCATCATCACCATCATCATCAATTTCAATACAAACACTTGGATGGTGAGATGTTGAAACTTTGTCATCTTCATGCGCAGGGTCTTCAGCAGTTCCCCCAGCAGCTTCTTCATCAAATCCACCATCAGCTTCTTCATCACCTCCACCTACAGGTGCTTCATGAGCTCCACCACCTTCTTCATCATTACCACATGCAGCTTCTTCATATTGAAGTTTGACAAATTTCAATTAACTCCCTCGTGATAATTCCAATCTTGGCATTCAATCTTATGATTTTTTTATTGTTTTTCCTCATTCTGTCCTTAGCACCTGCTTCCCAAGTGTCGTCATCGGAGCTTTCATTGCCCGCTTCCTCAACCCTGGATGATTCAGGCAACGATCCTTCAACCATCCCTCCGTCATCCATGTGGAAAGCAGCATGAATGGCGAACAATTCACGATCTTCCTTACTTACATACCAATGAATATTTACCTATACCAATCACACACAACAAAACTAATCAAATAACACCATCAATAATTAAAAAAAACATATAACAAAGGCACACAAACTTACATCTCCGGTCTGAAATAAATATTCAATTTTTTTGGTTCTTGAGTTAAACGAGAATCATTGCAATATGCGCGGGAACCTCCTATGAGAAGAATGACCATGCAAATAAAGTCGTTCAAACGCCCAAACCTACAATATAAAAAAAATACTGAGCCATGTTTTACAATGTAGTCCATTCCATTAACATAAACAATTACAAATCATGTTACCTGCAAAACGATCACATTGACAATAAGACTCAGTGACTGGGCGATAGCTCCCGACATTATTTTCTTCATACATTTATTTAAATTATGTACAATATGTTTATGTACACCGCTAGCCCAATCATATATACACAAACTGTCCAAGTCATCTAACACTACACAAGGCATGTTAGAAACATAAACAGACTTCCTAGTAAAATAAAATACAACCTACAGACTATATCAACCTCAATGTTTTCATCCTACGCAATCACATTAAACATGTCCATCAACTCCTTCAAAGTAGTGGTTTTTGGATTAAACAATTCACCAACCTTACCAACTACTGATTGATCAAAAGGGATGTCTAAACCTAAGCACATGAAAACATCAAAATCAGTGAATGAGACCAATTGTTGACTCACTTTAAAACTAGCATCGTGCCCAACCCAGCGGCAGACCATCACCTTCAATAATTTCAAATTCACCTCCAAAGGGCTAAGGATATGCAAACACCACCTAAATGGAGTCATCCTAATGCGCTCTACATGAGCTTCTCCTAGTAAGCGATTCATTTCAACAATGTTGGATGAATCCATCGAGGTACGAAGGCGCTACTACATAACATTAACAAAACATGATCAATAACTAACATTCACAAGATAAAACATCATCTATAAAAAAAATACATTGCATCTTACATTTCCTTTTTAGGTTGTCATTTGACCTGCAGTTATAAGACATAGAATACTTATTAAATAAATAATACACAACAACCAAAGTTACATAAACAAGACAATAAAATAAACATAACAACAATGACTTAATCATTTCTTTACGGGTTTCACAAGTTAATCAACATCAACAGTCACAATACCACTAACAATAATAAACCACCAACATTTAATGCTACCAACCTTGGGGTAAAATTTCAATCTTGGGTGGCTTGCGACAAAGAGGCACAATGGAAAAATGGTGGACACCAAGGTTAGGGTTCAGTGGACACGAAGGTCAGGGTTCGCGAAAACACCAATGCTCGAGAATATGCTTACGGTTCGCGCAACACACGAAGACCACAATAGAACACAATACCAATGGTGGACAGGGACGTCCAAGACAACTTCAATGTTGCACAACAACGTGTTGGGTCACGCCACAAACAAGGAGTATAATAGAGGTGGGAGACCGACCAACACCAACGGTAGAGACGAAGGTGGGCCAAGGCTTTAGGGTTCCACACAGAGATTTTGAAGATGAGAGAGCCAAACCGCGAATGAAAGAAGAATAAGGAAAGCGCGAAAACAAATTTCGTATTTTTTCCTTCCCAGAATAGCCTCCCCTGATCAATTGAATATTGAAATTATTTTTTCAAATTTAGCCAATGGACATCTGCCTCGTTGGCGTTGTCAGAAAGTTGGCAAACGTCAAAGAAACATTTTCCTTTTATTATATACGTAAGTAGACATGGACACATCCTCTCATTTGCACGCCTTCATTTATTTGTACAACCACAAAAACAAATGGTGGTGCTTCTCCAAATCCATGCACGAACATTTTTTATAAGTGGAAACAAATCGAGACTCAATTTCGACATCTCTTTATCTTTATATCAACTATTCAATATTTAAATATAATGGGTACACATTTTAAAATAACCCTAAAAGCAACAAGTGTCATAAAAATGAATAAGATAAAACTATAGATCTTATAGCCAAAACATTGTATAAATATATATTAGACATTGTAATTAATGCTTTAGATTCAAAGTTATTATAACATGCTTTATATAAGATATATGATAATTTCTTTATTTATAAACTTTTCTAATGTTCATATATGATTCATATATAAGAGAAGATTAAATGTAACTCAAGTAATTTATTCATCCAATTTTGTGAGATATGTAATTAGAGAAAATGTGACAATGTCACTTAATATATTGAATCTAACAATTGTAGTAACTTTGATTCAATACATTAAAATAGTTCTAAACAAAAGATTGATACAAGATGATTTTAGAAACAAATATTTGAAAATACAAAATATGTTAAATTAAGATAAAAGGAATTTATAATTAAAATAAAAAAAAGTAGAAAATTTTAAATATAAGTAACGTGTTCGTGCTTTCAATCTTTTGATTATGAAATAAATTATGCCGGAAGAAATTACTCACCTTCTGCACTTAAGATATTAATTATACTTTGGGCTATGATTAATCTTTATCAATATCATGATAAAAAAATATTATGATATTTTGATTTAAGTAATTCTCTTCTTGTTAGTGCGTTTTTTTTAATCATTGAAAAGTTGGATATTCCATATAAATTCAAACGCCTAAATGATAGATTCAAATACCAAAACTAAATTTTGAACTAAAATATTTACAAATAAATTATCAGTAAAATAAAAATAATTTCAAATCTTACCATTATAATTTCTGAAATGAAAATATTTAAATATAAACTGTTTGATTTGAAAACAAACTTTGGAAAACTTAGGCGCCAAAAAAAAAAGATAAATTTCCCCAATTTTCCCTGTATCGTCTGAAAACAGAACTCTCTTTGCATCTAATGTCGACGCTCTTCATCGCTCTCCAATGCTACCAATGCTCCACCATGCAGGTACACAAACTCTCTCTCTCATTCTTATTCTCATTCTCATTCTAATCCTAATTCTATTTTTATTTATTCGGTGAATGTGTTCAGGTGAAGCAGAAGAAGAAGAGCAGCAACAAATGGAGTTGCGCGATCTGTAACCAGAAGCAATCGGTTCGAAGAGTCTTTGCCCAGGGATTCATGGCTAAGGACGTTCGCAAGTTCGTTCAGGACTTCAACATGTCGCGCAAGTCCTTCGACGACGGAGAATTGCCTCTCGCCGGAACCCTAGATCCGGCACCAGGAATCTCCGCCGGCGAAGTTAGCCGCCAAAAGAAGAGAAACGATTGGTCTGCCTACCTCGACCAAGAGGATCATCACACTCTTGAGGAGCAACAACTTCATAACGATGGTTTGTTTTACAGCACTTGTACACTAAATTTGTATTCTGAATTTTAGAAATTAGTTTTTGGTAAACTTTTACTTATTTTCTTGCCTTAGAATTTCCTGAAAATAAATGCTGGTTTTGTTCTAAATTGTGTTTTTGTGGTTGTGATTGTGAGCATTGCGGTTGTGCAATGTTAAACTTTTTGTCTGTACCAACCATGAGAAAGGATTATACAAGTATTTTAATTACTGATATATCTTTTAGGGTTTCTACATAACTTTAGAAAGAACTATAAGATTATTTTTATCATCGGTGTATCTTTTACTGTTTATGAAATCTCCCACCAATGCACAAACCATATGGTACCTCGTTTACTTTTTTTCAACATTCCATACTACCACACTATTTGACAGGTGACACTTATAAATTCAACTAAAAATTAAAAATTGTTGTGAATGAGGTGACACTTGTAAATTAAAATGAAAATTGAAATTTGAATTTGCTGTAGATGAACTACAACAGATTGTATGACTGAAATTTGGTGGATTCTGTTATGGACAACTCTACAAAAGCATTATTGTGGTCATAATTGTGATTGCGGATCACAGTTTAAAATCATATGGTGGAAATTTAAAAAGAATAGATTTTAGAATTTAATTTAGAGCCTAATGATTATATATTCAGGTAAAATGGTTTTATATTATTATCCAATCTCATATTTGTTTGTAAGACTACTTCTAATTATGGTAAAAAGTGAAGAAAATCTTTTCTCTTTAATTCATTCATTCATTTGGTATAAATATATTTACAGAAAACATCTAAGACTAAATATAAATTAAACTGGAGAGGTTTAATAATATTAATTGTGTTATACATGTGGTATGTATGTATATATAAATTGTAAGGTTTTTAGAGTATTTTTTTAATGTTAATACTGTTTTTAACTGGTCTTATAGTGATTACATATGAAGTTAAATTCCAAATTGTGACGGATTGAACTGCACAGATGATTGCGAAAGGCTTGTAGTGACTGAGTTGCCGACGGGTATGTTCAAGAAGAGCAGGGTGACGGAGAATAATGCTGCAGGAAGTGGCAAGTGTTTCAAGAAGACACTTTTCCTTAACTCTCAAGGTGCATATTCCTTTATTCTACAATGTGTTTCTGTATATTTCAATTTCTTCCGATGGTTCAGAGCATACAAAACTTCAAATTTTATACCTTTTTTTATTGCACTTAGCTTAGGCATTACCAACTGAGAATTATTGGCTTGTTACTTCATTTTGTGAGATTTTATCTACTTATGTCTTAAGGATTAAGGGTAAACAAAAAAAATATATTGTAAAATTTAATTATGTCATTAAACTAAAAACATTTTAATTTATTAATTAATTCATTAAATAACTTGCACATTGTGTCATTTACGTGGTTTCACTTTGATGCAGAGGATCCAGTTATACAAAGAGCTACATCAATGATTGAAAACAATCCAAAAAGACGAAAAAATAACCTGACACAATATGATCAGGTTACTCAAAAATTCAAGCAAACAAGCACTGAGATAGCCTCCAAATGGAGCGGTTACTTAAATGAGTACGATGACAATTCAGAGTTTGGACTGAATAAAAGCTTCAACATGGACAAAAATTCAGGTTCATGTGCTAACATTGTCTTGGAGACAATAGCTAATGAAAGGGTGGAAGATGATATTCACCCGGATTTTATGTGAATTGTATCAGTATTTATGATTGTGTGGACTAATTTTTTACTTTTACTAGAAAAAATCACTACTTATGAAATGAATATAACAAAGCATCCTACAAATGAATGTAAACAGTACTATTTTTTTGGGCTATTTGTAATGTTAGGTTTGTATATATTAGAAGGGAAGATAAAAAATTATGATCAAATTACAATTCCTTTCTTAAGACCACGAGCACACTGCATACCGATTGAGGAAAGAATGGAGTGTTTATGTAGATCATTATCAGAGCAGAGCTTATTGTTTAGGGTTCCTCCACTAACTAATATAGCGTTAGTATTGGGGGTGTTGCTCCCTCCACCACCACAGCCTTCTCCCTCCACCTCTCCTCTACTATTTTGCTCCTCAGTAAAATTTTATTTTTAGAATTATTGTTTTTTAATTTTACTCATTTATAACCTATTTCACTGATAACCTACGTAGTTCCTTGTATGAGTAAAATATTTTTTTGCAAAGCTCAGTGATCGTGAAAAGAATTATCAAGCAATCTTTCTCTTGCTTTCGGTGCAGTACGTGGTGCAGTGCGTTTGTGGTGTAATGTGCTTGTCGTGGTTCCTCTCCAGGTACGTAGTCATAATCCTTCCAATAATCCTAAACCCTAAACCCTAAACCCTTCCAATAATCCTTCCAATAATCTTTCCAATAATCCTTTAACCCTAAAACGTAAAATGAAAACGAAGCCTAAACGGATGACATCCTTCAACGGATGTCAACATCCGTTTAAGGCAAAAACGGATGTCGACATCCGTTTCGCCTTAAACGGATGTTGACATCCGTTGAAGGATGTCATCCATTTAAGCTTTGTTTTAATTTTATGTTTCTGTTATTATTTTATTAGATATTTTAATATTTTGATTTATTATTTTTGAATATCTTTTTAATGTATTTTAATAATGTATATTTATATTAGTTTATATTTAAATATTAAAATATTAAAATAATAAAATAATAAAAATAAAAGATTTTATCTTTAAGGATATAATTGGAATTAAAGATAATTAGGGAGGTGGAGTGAGAAGGCTAGGAGGTGGAGGGAGCAACACCCTAGTATTGGTGTTTGATTGATTTATTGAAACAAGGATTCATTGTTTTTTTATTTGAGATATTCATTTTGTGATAAATGAAAGAAGAGTATGGATGTTGTAAAAAGGGCAATTTAAGGTTTTAATCCTTAATATAATTTGAATCTTATTTAGAATACGGTACATGTGAAATTATACAATGATTTTTTTTTTATTTGAGGAAAAAAGAGTGAAATTTGAAATATAATGAATAAGATTCAATCAATATTGATATGTTGTTAAATAAAACTTGAGTATCACTTTGTACTTTGTAAGGAATATTTGACATAGTTTTAATATTGTTTTTCTTTTATCAATTATTATTGTAATTTTATTGTTTCTTTTATAGATTATTACATTTACAACTAATATTAAGAGGTCTTGTGTAGTTCTTACAATTTCAGGTGTTTGATTTGGCTGCAATTTATAAATGTATTCTTCAAATAATTAAAAATTTGAGAAATGTCTAAAAGAAAAGAGTAGAAGAAAACAAGTAAGGCTATAAAATATGAAAGAAATTAATACTGTTGAAAGCAAAACTCTAACATATACAAACCTGGGCCAAGACGTATGTTATATATAATAGAAAAAAAAATCAGAAAATTGCACTTAAGTGCAACACAAGGTGTCCTAGACCGCAACAAAGAAAACTATAAAAACAGTCGTTGTGTTGAACGAGAGGGAGAAATGGTGACCGCATCATGCAGAATTTGATTTTTTTTTTGATGAATTTTGAGAGTCTCCCTCAAGGTAAGAGTAGATAATTGAGCACTCCCAACTTGGAGCAAAGTTGATGGAGGAAGAATTTTGGTTAAGATGTTAGCTTTTTGAAGGTTAAAGTATATGTATAGAAGTTTGATAACATCGTGATAGTTTTTTTTTTTCACAATGTGACAATTGATTTTTATGTGCTTGATACTTTTATGAAATATTTGATTAGAAGCGATTTGGAGGGCGAACTGATTGTGATTATACAAAAGGGATGGTTGTGTATGGTGGATTTGAAGATCTTGTATGAGATAAGTAAGTCATTGTACTTCACAAATGGTTGAAGCAAGAACTCTGTGCTTAAGTCATTGTACTTCTGGAGACATTTGGCTATTTCTTTGACTTCCAAGATATAGGATAATGATTGAGGTAGAGAATGTAACCACTAACAGAGCAACAATAATTACAGCATCTAGCCCAATCTGAATCATGATTTGAATTGATCTTCACTGCTAGCAAGAAGATTCCTTGTTTTTAACATAAACATCCAAATACATGGATCTGAGTCAAATCAAACCCTTCATCATATAATTTTTCAAATGGAGAAAGATTTTTAAGAAAAAGAATGATAATACGATTCATCAAATGAATCACAAAATGACAACATAATTCCATAATTCCATAATTGCATACAAAGGTTAGATTGAAAGATTAATGCACAAGTGACATTTAAGACATGTTGATGTTTCCTTTCTACAATGTCTTGTTCAGGAGTTCCAATGCAACTTGTTTTGGTTTGTGATGCCATCAAAATTAAAATAGTTTTTCATTTCAAACTCATCCATTATCAGAACTTATGACCTCATCGAATTTTCCAAATTGAATTTTCATAAATGCAATGAAATTAACTAAGTGTATAAGGGTTTCAACCCTGTTTTTCATAATGTAGAGGAAGTATATTGAGTACTGTCATTAATAATAATAGAAAGAGAATATCCATCACCATTTAGAGAAGAATTTGAACATGAACCTCAAATATCAACATGAATCCATTTAAAGGGTTCGCATTCATGAGAAGTGCTATAAGAAAAAGAATTTTATTTTGCTTTGCAAGATGAGAAATGCCACATTTAGTAGACTCAATGAACTATATATGAGGATGTTTGTGTTTCATAACAACAAGTCTTTCATCATAAGGGTAACCAATCTTAATATATGCCAAATATTATATGTTACTATGGATCGATCGAGAAGGGTGACAAAGTGCAGGGATAAAACCGAGCGGGTGGATATGCAAGAAAGCGTCTCGCAACCGCTCAGTCCCGACAACCGTTGAGTTAAGACACAATTAATGTCGCAACGGCTACTGTTAAGCAGTTAAGGTTTGCATTAATGATCATTAAGAGGTAAAATTAATTGGTCAGATTCCTTTAAACTCTATAAATAGGGGTTTACTTTCGAGAGGTAAACGTACTTTTTGACCTACTATTGAATCATAAAAGACCTATAGAGAAAAATTCTGACTTGAGCGTCGGAGTGTCTTTTGCAGGTCACAGCCTCTTCCAAGAAAAGCTCGAATCCGGCCCTGCCGCTCCTAAATCTCCGTCGCGCCCGATTTACTCCACCATGGTTCCAATTGAACCTCACGGGTCCGCTTTGCCGATCCGCCGTTAGCGCGTCGGAGTCTGACCTCGCCAAGATCTCCCGCTCGTCGTACGTCGCCGATGGCAAGAGCTTTTGGCTTAAGGTCGGGGGGGGGGGACAATTAGCAGTAGCGGCTGCCGTGAAGCGGCGACCAAGGGGGAAACGCATGGGAGGTCGTACTCCGTTGGTGCGTTCGAGTATTTAATTGACGAGGAGGCTGCAGCTAAGGTTGAGATTGAGGTTGAGTTAGGTTATGCTATCCAGATAAACGTTTTTGGCGAGAAACATGCAACAACCAGTTTTTGTTATAAATCTTCAAACCCCAGTAATGGACCTAAAATTATGTAACGGAAATGCTTTTTCAGAAGGAGAAGGTGTTGCAGGCATTGGCAAGCCTAAAAGGCGCATTGAACTAACTTCATTGGAAGAAAAAGGTTGGCAAATTTTTTCTTGTATCACTTAATGTGGAAACAAGAAAAAGGTACATCCAAGATGCTTGTTATTAGTTTGTTAAAATGAAGAGGTGTCATTATCTTCATTTAGCATTATTATTTCCAAATTGCGATCATATGATTGATCATGGAGGAATAGCAGATTGAGAAATTTGCCAAAGGAGAGTTGACAACCTAGTTATGTCATATATGAGTCTAATGAGATAGTTACAAAGCAGCAGTAAAGCACTTACAAACTCATCTGTGACACATCCTAATGTGAATTCTCCATTGTAATCTTCAAACATTCAACCGAAAGCAGAACGGTCTTGCTTGTCCGGTTGTTTGGCCTTATAACTTAAACTAGCTTAATTTTATTAACTACATTTTTCTGACTGTTCAAAATCGAATTGTTATTTTTCTTCAATGCAGATAACAGGATCATGGCGTCTACTACATAACATGAGAAAAAGTTCTAAAAAGAACTCTTATCAACATAGAAAAAAGTTCTAAAAAGAACTGTCATCAGTTGATGCTCAACATGGGAAAAAGTTCTAAAAAGAACTCCTATCAACATAGGAAAAAGTTCTAAAAAGAAATCTCATTAGTCGATGCTTAATATGGGAAAAATTTCTAAAAAGAACTCCTATCAACATAGGAAAAAGTTCTAAAAAGAACTCCCATCAGTCGCCGCTCAACATGGGAAAAAAGTTCTAAAAAGAACTCCTATCAACATAGGAAAAAGTTCTAAAAAGAACTCCCATCAGTCGCTGCTCAACATGGGAAAAAAGTTCTAAAAAGAACTCCTATCAACATAGGAAAAAGTTCTAAAAAGAACTTCCATCAGTAGTTGGACCACCAAAGTCCAACCTTGTTAGGTTCTAATGGCTTCTCATTATCAAAATAAAATATTTAATATTTTGTTAAACGCATATTTTTGTGAATGAAAATATCTTGCACAGGAAAAAGTTCCAAAAGAACTTCAGGCGTCTACTGCTCAACCTAGGAAAAAGTTCCAAAGAGAACTCCTAGAGTTTGTTGCTCGGTACTGAGAAGAATGAAGACTTAAAGCACATCGAAATATACTCCCTAAATATAACGCGAATGGTCTCTCTCAGGCTCACAATAACCCAGACGCACCTCTTCCAATAAAGAGCACGTTTGGGCTTGGGGGGCTTGTGCACCGTAGGACCACCTGGTCAGCCAAAGGATCGGGAGACTGACCGTCCAACAAGAAAATGACTGACCGGTCTGGAAATTAATCTGAGAAATCAATGGGAAGTTAATGAAAATAATTGTCATTTATTGACAATTAACAGGAATAATGTTATTTATTGGTGATTAATGAGTTAGACTAATGGTAAACTCATTATAATAATTTATAAATATTTGTCTGACAGATAAAGCAGATAATTTTACTCTAATATTAATCTTTATTACAATATTATTACGCAAAGTCACTGACTTGAGCGTCTGAGTGTCTTTTGCAGGCACCCTCCCCGCGGCTAGGACAAGGAGAAGAGAGAGAACAACACAACTGGATGATGGAGCGAATAACCTTGAATGCTTTGAGTTAGGGATCTCAATCTTATCGAAACATTATATTTCATGGAATTACAATAAAGAATAACATAATTAACGTTTTTCATATTGTATAGAAGTTTTAAACACATAAAGACCAACATTATTGTCAACTAAACCAGTACTCTCTTTGGTATTCTGATCCTGAATAACACATAAATTTGAAATAAATATAGCTTCATAATTGGGAATAAAAGCTAGTTTAGAAATAGAAGTTAATTTATATGCAAAACTAGGTGTATAAGACATCTTTGATAAAAAAAAAATTAAAAAAAAAACAAAGCATGGCTGAATTTGACAATGCCAGCATGAGTGACCATAACCTTAGATATATCAGGCAAGCTAACAACTACAGGTTGTATTTGCTTATAAGAAATTAAATTCAAAAGAAAAAATATATATAAGAAGTTGCATATGAATCAATAATCTAGGTGGTTAAAAGTTCTCTTTTGAACGAATTACAAAGGTAAAAAAATGTGCAAGAGTCCATTGGGTGAACTACATGTAAGCTTTATTATTGTCAACATTAGATTGTAGTAATAAGGTCATCAAGACTTAATGTTATGAAAACAATAACATTAATTTTAGGTTCTACATGGAAAAAAACTATTTTCAACAATCTGTTTTTTTTCTCTCAACATAAGAAAATATTTTATTAATTTGAATAATGGATCGACAAGAAGAATGTGTAAAAAAATTCGTGCTCGCGGATACTAGGAGAAAAATCCACGACATATAGTTGGTATCCACAGACATTTACTATCCACAATTATAGATAATGAATATTTTAATACCTGCTTATAAACGGGTCAGGTACGGGTATTATACTACTCGACCCATGGATACCCGTTACCCGCAAAAAATAAAAACAAAAATTTAATTTATATTTTATTTAATTAAATTAAATTTAAAATAAAATTAATTTATATTTTATTAGTTTAAATTTAATTAAAATTAAATTTTAATTTATATTAAATTTTATATATTTTTTATAATTTTATTTAAATTTTATTTTAAAAATATATAATATATATGTTTTTAAATATTTACGGATATATGAAGATACTCACGGATTTTAAAATATCCACCAGTTTTTTTAAAACGAGTATTAACGCGGGTAACAAACGAGTTGCGAGTGAAGTTTTCATTTTGCAGATGAGATTGCGGATAAACACTATTCGTACTCAATCTCTTACCATCCCTAGACCTAATATTGTTGTATTGGTCATTCAATCCTACCAAGAGCTGAATGGCATGGTCCTTAGCCTTTTTTGTGTAAAGGAACAACATGGCATGGTCCTTAGCTTTTTTTGTGTAAAGGAACAACCTCACATTAGCATTTTGTAGGGTAGCTACAAGTAGGTTCAAGCCTAAAGTTGTCAACCTCATCCCAAATAACTCAATTTTTGAGAAAAATTCTATAACAATAAGATCTTCTTCCTTAAGAGAAAAAAACTCCATTTGTAGTTCTAAAATCCTTAAAAGATCTTTTTCGAATGAAAACTATGCATTTCAGCACATTCCATAATCCACAATATGTTTTGCCTTATGGAGGGAGACACTAAATGCACCAACCATAATATCACAAGGTTCTTGAATATTTGGTTTTTGCACCAAAGTAGGCAAATATGCCTTCAATATTACCAAAATGGGCAAATTTTGACCCAAAGTGAAGTCGTGGGGGGCCAAAACGACTTCNCGCGGGTAACAAACGAGTTGCGAGTGAAGTTTTCATTTTGCAGATGAGATTGCGGATAAACACTATTCGTACTCAATCTCTTACCATCCCTAGACCTAATATTGTTGTATTGGTCATTCAATCCTACCAAGAGCTGAATGGCATGGTCCTTAGCCTTTTTTGTGTAAAGGAACAACATGGCATGGTCCTTAGCTTTTTTTGTGTAAAGGAACAACCTCACATTAGCATTTTGTAGGGTAGCTACAAGTAGGTTCAAGCCTAAAGTTGTCAACCTCATCCCAAATAACTCAATTTTTGAGAAAAATTCTATAACAATAAGATCTTCTTCCTTAAGAGAAAAAAACTCCATTTGTAGTTCTAAAATCCTTAAAAGATCTTTTTCGAATGAAAACTATGCATTTCAGCACATTCCATAATCCACAATATGTTTTGCCTTATGGAGGGAGACACTAAATGCACCAACCATAATATCACAAGGTTCTTGAATATTTGGTTTTTGCACCAAAGTAGGCAAATATGCCTTCAATATTACCAAAATGGGCAAATTTTGACCCAAAGTGAAGTCGTGGGGGGCCAAAACGACTTCAAATGAAGAAGTCGTGCCCCCCCTGCACGACTTCACACTGTTCATTTGTTCAGTTTTGAAGTCGTGCACCCCAAAAACGACTTCTGGGTGCTGTAATCGATTATAGTGTACTGGTAATCGATTATAGAGTGTTGAAACCGTGATCCCCCTGCACGACTTCAAATGAGTAGGCATAAAATGTACTGGTAATCGATTACGACACTTTTGTAATCGATTACCAGTGTTTTTGTGGTGCAAGAATCACTCTGGTAAGCGATTACAATCTACTTGTAATCGATTACCAGTGTGTTTTTGGTTGGTTTTTGAAAATGATTTTGCATTTTACCTATGTTATGTATTGGTAATATTGAAAATGATTTTGCAATCACAAAGGCGAGGCCAACGACCACGACGAAGACCAACGTGTGGGACTGGAGGACATAGATAGATTGCTTGCGTTTATTATTTATAAATATGTAATTTGTCTCTAATTTTTTAATTAATCAATAAAATTTATATCATTATAAACTATTATCCTCTTACGTTATTATTGCACATCATGTCAAAACAACTTTATATATAAGTCAATTTTAATAGATGATGCATTCAATCAATACTAAAGCAAAGAATTTCAAAATTTGTTCCTCCAGACACTGGTAATCGATTACACAAACCCTGTAATCGATTACCAGATACTCCCTGTAAGGGATTACAGGATTTGTTGTAATCCATTACCAGATGGGCTGGTAATCGATTACAGGGTTTCTGTAATCGATTACCAGTACGTTTTTGGCCTACCCATTTGAAGTCGTGTAGGGGGGTCACGATAACCACACTGTGTAATCGATTACCATTACATTGTAATCGATTACAGACACCAGAAGTCGTTTTTGGGGTGCACGACTTCACCACTGCACATATGAACAGTGTGAAGTCGTGCAGGGGGGCATGACTTCTTCATTTATCGTTTGGACCCCCCACGACTTCCCCATTTTCGTAATTTCGGTTGAATTTGCCCATTTTAATAATATTGAAGGCAAATATGCCTAGTTTGATGAAAAACCTGAATATTTTCCATACTTGATTTAAAGAATCATCTTTATCGGGTTCTTAGTAATTCAAGCTTATTTTTTTTGTCCTTAAGGCATTAATAAATAATATATATGCTCCATGAATGATAGTTGTTAGAATCAAAGACAAGAAAAATAAGATAACTGACACAGTTTTAATTAGGATGCAGATAAAGATAATTATGTAAGGAAAAAGATAAGAAACAACAAACAAGAAGAGAAAGAGGACAAGATCAAAAATAAAATACGAAATAGAATCACAGACATGCGACATATATCATCCTGCAGAAAATAACTTTTCTGCCGAATTTTAAAAATCAAAACTCTAATTTATATTAATTTAATTATTAATTAATTTGAGAATTATAAATTATTTATAAACTCTTCTATAAAACAACAATCTATAACATACTTTTTTCTATTTAGCAGCTTTTCACTAAATATCTTTATCATAAAAGTAAACCTTTTTAGGACATTTTTTTATAAAAGTATAATGAAGTTTACCAATAAAGATGATCAAATTAATATAAAAAAAATTTAAACGTCATAATATTATTATTGAGATTTCTTTAAAAATATTATTATTGTAGAAATGACAAGTTTTCTGATTAAAGAATTACAAAATAAGTGTGAAAAAGTTAAAAGTAATACACCGCATAATGTTGTTATAATTTCTATAAAAATATTATTATTGTGAGATAAGAACAAATGATCATATCAAAGAATTATGAAAATTATCAAAACGTGTATTCACCTGATATTAGTGTGATTTCTATTAAAAATGTTATTATTGAGACAATAACACATAATATTAAAGAGTCATACAAAAAAGTATGAAAATTTCCAAATCAGATAAAAAAAATTAAATATTAATGAAAACACCTAAAAATAAAGAATTGAGAAAAATTCATAGTAATTAACGACCTCATAATTTAAATTGTTAGACACTTTTAAAGTGATTGATTTTATTTCTATAAAATTGTTAGTTCTTAATAGAATTAAATTCATAACCTTTTTTGTCTTCCCTTTCCAATTCAAACCCTTCAAACTAATCTCATAACTCCCAAATGTTATGGCAGAGTTGAATCAATAACCTCTCCATAGTTTATCATTAAATCACTTTATAACTCCTTTAAAGTGACTCTTGAGCAGGATAACAAATAAACTTGTTACCTTGATATTGTTCGAATTTATCGTTGTTTGGATGAAAAATCTCTATATTAACTAGGTATGGGTATGAGTATAGATAATATTCAACTTTTTCAATTAGATACAAGGAAATGGAAACGTATATATTGACCCTGCGCTCGTCTCTATTTAAATTATTAAAATATAATTTATTTGGTAGTTTAATATATATATATATATATATATATATATATATATATATATATATAATATATATATATATATATATATATATATATATATATATATATTAATGTCATTGTATATTAACTAGGTATGGGTATGAGTATAGATAATATTTTCTAATATACTATCATAAGTGTACTACTAGAATTGTATAAGAAAAAAAATTCATTTACTATTAATAATTTAATAATTTAATGTCATTGTCATGAATATTATTTATATTACAATCCAACATATATCAAAGTCCAAAAAGATAAAAAATCTATGCTAAATTTTAATTATTATTAGTTCAAACTTTTTTTTTGTAATTTCATTTATTAGTTCATATAGAAAGAAATTTTATTAGAATTTAAAGAATACGAAGATAAAGAAACATTTAAAATATTTGTAAATTTGATTCTTATTTTGTAATCTTGTCAAAAATATTTTAAAAATTTAAGAACTTTAGCTTTGTAAATTTAATAAAGGTTTTGGTTTCATGAAACTTTATTTGGTACTTTAATTTGAAAGGTATATCATTATAATTTTTTTCTAAATATTTAATATTGAAAAATACGAGAATACATCATTTTGATATTGAATATTTAATAATTTTATGTTTTATTTTTAAGAATTTTTAATGTTTTATAAAAATTAATTAATTGATATTTAGGTATAAAAAAAATAGGTATGGGTACGGACACAAACATGAGTGTACACTTGTTACCAGTGAGAATGAGATGAAACAAAACTTTCATATTTGGATATAAGGATGAATTTTGTCTTTGGGTTGAGTATGAGAGAACAAAACCCGTCCATGCCCTATTCTTCTTCCTATTGATGAATTATTATAAGAAAATTATTTATACTAACGTATCATATAGTCCGGTAAGCTATATATTGGACGTTCAATTTTTACAAGACGGCACGAACAAGGTATTAAGACTAAAATGTCAAAGAGTCTAACCACCAATCAATGCTTAAGACAATTAGTCTTAGTGACTAATTTAGACATTAAATATAATCAATCACGATTAGACCATAATTAGAATAACACTAATAAAAACTCACTCTAAAATCTACAGTTATATGTTTGAGATATGAAGGTAATTAATCTATATTTATTACCATTAATATTTTAATTCCCAAATGAGTTGAAAACAATTATTAAATTCATGAATAATTTATTGGACATCGTTCCTACACTCCAAATTAATTAATTATTAAATTTTATGAAGGTTAATTATCATAAATCATTAATGTATAGTTGTCAAAATATATACTTTATTTTTCAAATTTACTAATTTGTAAAAAAAAATAAAAAATTAAATATTTCATCTTAAAAAAAATAACATTTTATCATATAATTTTTATTATCTTTTAAGATTTAATGTTGTCTAAAATAATAAATATTTTTGTAATTTCAAATATAATTAGAAAATAACATTGATATCATGTAAATCTACTAATTATCTTATAAAATTAATTTTGCAACAACATAAGATAATCAAATATTTTATAATATGTAAATATTACATAATATATAATACAATTATAAAATAAGACATTTGTAAACATTAGAGGTGTTAAAATGGGTCCGTCTGGCCAGTATAGGCTCAACTTTCTTCTGGCATGCTAAATTCAAGTCGGGTGAGACCACCGCCACTGGGTGGGCGAGCGAGCTAGTGGGCTAACCTTCCATTTCTTCATCCCCAATCACTGGCTCACCTATTTATCATCATCAACTTTGGTTTTCCCCATCATATTCTCACCCTTATACATGACAGGCAGACCTTTATACACAAAAAAAAAAAAAAAAAAAGGAACGAGATTCATCATCTTCATCTTTACACTGAGAACCTAGCTCACGCCTTAAAAATCCCAATCCGCAAAAGTTCCAATCCAACCAGAAATGTCAATCTACAAAAATCGTCACAACCAGAATTCTCAATCCACAAAATGTTCATGAGCACAACAAAAAACCAACCATAAAACAATGGTGCAAAGAAGAAAACCAAAGCAAAAACAAAAATTAGGGAATTTGAAGAAATGAATAGAAGAAGAAAAACGAACCTATGCCATCGTCATGGATGAGTTTTGGCACCATGGTTCAAAATGTTATGGAGACTCCTTGTTGTGGTTGCTGTGGAGACTCCTTGTTGTGGAGTCTCAAAGTAAGAAAAAGAAGATTAGATAAATGAATTAAAGAAGAGAAACAAAATCGAAGAATAGAAACAAACATGTTTTACTACTGAGGGTGACCAATGTCGCTGTGGATGAGCTTGGTCGTTGAGGAGTCTCGTCCCTAAGTCTCAAAGTGGAAGATGAACGTTGTTTTGTTTCTGTACGTATGTCTCTCTTCGAATGAACGAAGAAAAGAAGAAATAACACATTTAAAACATACTACGGGATGGCTGCAAGTTGGCCCGCGTGTAAATATTCTATAATTCTCAGATAGCATAATACCCGAGATATTATAGAATAGATTAAAACAAAAAGAACTAAAATTCAAAAGATAGTAAACTTATAATTCAGTCCAAAAACATAAATTTATAAAACTAAAATCCTTGACACCCTTATAATAATCTAAAGTCTAGTCCAAACAAAATAAATAAAGTCTCGTTGGAACCTCAAAATTGTCTCAAAATATATCTAAAACTGAAAATTATATCACTTTTGTTGATCACCAACTTCAGAACCTGCTGCATCTTGAAGCACCTTCGTTGCCTCGGACACCTTTGTCTTCAAATCCTCAGGAGATTCAATAAGATGAATCACTTCAGATTGATCCATTTCCAGCAGCATTCCTGTGACTTTTGCAGTCTGATGACTTGGAGTAAGACGTTCCACCAGTGGATATAAATGTTCACCCAGCATCTACAAGTATTAAAGTTTACAATTATTTCTGAATTACATACAAAATCAATTACATAAAATCATGAATATAGTTTACCCTATGTTGATTCTCCGGACTAGCAGAAGCCAAAGCTGAAGCAAGGGTAGTTGATGATGAAGCAGAAGTCTTGACATCAATAGGAGATACAGAAATGTCAGATGGATCCACCACATTATAGGGCACTACATACTTATGTATGCCGTTTGGACCAGTTGGTGGTATTGGAAGTGAATGGGTGAGAGTTACCTATTTTCAAAATTTCAAATTTATTAGTGTGTATAATATTTTGTATGAAGAAGAATACAACTATAGTATGATCACCTGGGTATTTCCCATCCTTCGTGTAGTAGGACCCATCCTTTGTCCAGGAGGACCCTGTCTCTGAAGGTGGTATGGCATAATGTAATTTGGAGCAACCCCACGCATGCTTTGTGGCAAGACATGAGGTTGAAAACCATAGCCTGTTGCCTGAGGTGAGACAAACCCAGGTGTTCCTGGACCAAAATAAGCTTGATGATATCCAGTAATGCCAGCAGCAATTTGCATATGAGAAAAGTGGGCCTGAATACAGTAAAAGAATTAATATATATTATAAAAGGCTAAAACAAGATTCATATAAAATTTAAAACAACATTAATACAAAATTTTAAAACAAGCACATAATCACCTGTAAATTAGCCTTCCTTTCTTCCTTTCGCTGGGCTACTGCAACATACAGAGGCTTTTGTCCAATTATCTTCCCATTCATTTCATCCAACTGAAAATAAGTAAAATAGGTAACAAAATAAATAAATATAGTGATTATTACCACAATCTACTACTCTATATATATAAAGATTAAGAAAATATATATAGTATATATTAGTATGTCAATCTTATATAATATATATAAATAAATAAATAAAAACTTACGGCTCTAGTGGCTTCCTCCGGAGTAGAGAATGCAACAAAACCACAACCTTTGCTACGACCAAGTGCGTCAACCATTACCTGCACAAAATATTGTATTAAAGAAGAAGTAATTTTACACATCCCATAAAGAATAAACCAATATATTACGAACAAAACTGTACCTTGCAAGATGTTGTTGTTCCAAACACAGAAAAAATCTCTTTCAATTTTTCATCATTAAAACTGTCATCAAAGTTTTTCAGATACAAGTTAGCACCTTGAAGTTTGTCAAATTTATTTCTTTTTTCCTGTTCAAATTTAGCTTTCAACTCTGCCTCTCTTTCTGCCTTCCTCTGAGCCCTCCCTACATATAAAACATTGTCATTGTTGATGGTTGTTCCATTCAACTTTTCAACGGCAGTAGCGGCTGAATCTGGACTTTCAAAATTCACAAAACCAAAACATCTGGAGTTCCCCTCTCCGTCTCTCATGACCACAGCACTGGTTATAGTACCATAGGTATTGAAGAGTTGCTTAAGGTCTTCATCAGTGTATGTTTCAGAAAAGTTTTTCACATACACATTGGTGAACTTTGGTGATTCATTCCCTGGAGCCCTTTCCTGACGCCGAACAAAAAGCCCAACATAGACCTTCTTATCATTTATTAACATGCCGTTCAATTTTTTTATAGCATTCTGAGCAGACTCGTCATTGTCAAACTGCACAAATCCATACCCTTTTGATTGACCATTCTCATCAACCGCTACCTTACTAGATAGCACAGTTCCAAAGGCAGCAAAAGTGTCATACAGTGCCTTGTTATCTACTGATGCATCAAGGTTCTTAATGAACACATTTGCAAATCCGCTTTTCCTGATGCTGGGATCACGGTGAGAAAACATAATCCGAATGGGTTTTCCATTCAGAAGAGTGAAGTTCAGATGTTCCATGGCAATAGCAGCTGCAACATAAATTTAATTATGCAGATCAAGCACGTAGATATGTTGTAAGTAGACATACATGTAGATCAACACCAGATCTAAGCTTTAACACACACAAATATCAAAATAATCGACTGGTAAACCAAATAATAATGGTAATACACAAACATTAACTGAGCACAATTATAATGAAATCCAGTACTTCGATAGAAAAAAGAAATAAAAAGTAATAGCACTAAACACAATTACAAACACCACTCACCTATGAACCTGACGGAAGACGAAGATCAAAATAATCAAAATTAAAAAGGGAAACATGTGATCCCAAAAGAAAAATAATAAATAAAAATAAATAGGTTTTCTTGTTAACATTTCTTTCCTCCCAAATCAAATTCAACACAACCATCTAGACAAGTATATTCAAAGCAAGAAAATAATTAAGACAGATGTAGATCAAAATAATCAAATACAAAAAAAGAAAAGAAATAATACTAAGAAAAAATTTAATAAACAATTAACTCAGGAAATGTTTTTCATTTTCAATCCAGTTCTAAGAAAAACCAAAATCCAAGACCCCATCCAACAGATCAGCTATAATCAAATCCACAACTTCAATAAAAAAAATAACAAATAATCGTACAGACAACATAATAAAAAAATCAGCTATAGCCAGGACAGGAGACCACTCTAGATCAAAATAATCAGTGCAGAACACAAACAGTCACCAACCGAAAAATAAAAAATAATTAAAAAAAATATCTCAGGATTCTGTTTAATCCTTTCATTTAGTTCTAAAAATAATAACGCAACTATTTCAACAACAACAGATACATTATAATCAATCACATGCAAGATTTGAATAGAAAAAGATCAAATAAATAAACGACAAAGGACGATTAAACAAACCATCTTGAGCATTGGCGAAATTGACATATGCATAGCCGAGGGAGGTTCGCTTAGTGTGATCCCTGCAAACCCTAATCGAAACCACTTGAGCCACGTGGCTGAACAGATCAAACAACTGACTCTCTATCACATTGGCATCCAGATCTCCGACATACAGAGAGGCACTCCCGAATTGCGCACCATTCAACACTGTGGCTGGAACCACCATAGAAGCAGAAATCGCCGCCGCCATTGTTTTTCTGCAAAAATTGAATCCTCCTTGAAACACACCAAAATTCCACACTGAAATCAAAGCAAAAGTATAAAGTGTCTCGAGAAAAAAAATAAAATTAGAGAATTAGAATAGACAGAAAAACATATGAGAGAATCGGATTAGAGAGAGTTTTACCGGAGAAGGAGACTAAGAATTTTTTTTTGTTTTGATTTTACAGTATTGCTCCCTGCCTAGGGAACACGAGTGCCAAGGGGTATGCTCTGTGTTGGTGTGAGACTCTCAGAAACATGTGTGGGGATTATATACATATTGAGGAAACCTCGTTTTGTTTAGGTTTTCGTTGAATCGCGTCGTATTGGCCATGTTAGCACAATGGTACGTGCCGTCACGAATCATAAAAGAGCACGTGCAGCCACGAATCATAAAGAGGCACGTGCCAGGTTTCTTTTTGCTCTTAATTATACATGTTTTGATGTTGATGTGATGTTGGATTTGATGTTGATGTTTGTCACTTTCACACTTTTTTCAGGAGAGAATATTGACAGAATTAAGGAGAGACAAGGGACCATTGAGGTCAACACGCAAATTTTAGAAAAACGACACGTCATACTTACATGCGACCAATCAAAAGTGCACAAAATAAAAGAAAACCAATGAAAACAAAACAATGAATCATTAGGGTATTTCTGTAATTTACATTTTTTTTTCTCAGACTGCTATCTTTGTAGATTGCTGAGACACAGTAGATTCAGGTGATTTATTTTTTCAAAATTATTTTAATTTTAATTTTTAATATAAAAGGATTAAAACCTATTTTAGTCTTTATTTAGCCTATCATTTCATTATGCATGAAGCTGCCGTGTTGAAGTTGGACTATCTCTGTTTAATTGAAAATTTATTGTTGCGAAATAAGTCTTCGATGTTTAATATAAAAATATAAAAAATTAACACTAAAATTAATAATGACATTTGTACAAATAGATGTTTAATTTAGATGTTAGAATTTATATTTCTTTTGTTATATGGTTATTAAAAGTCAGAATTTTTTAGATTTAATTTATTTTTCGTTGATATATGTGCATTTATGTTCATATATTTATATTTCGTTTTTATATTTATATTTCGTTTTTATATTTATATTTCGTTTTTATATTGTTTCAAACAACTATGTATATATATATATTTTCAGTATAAAATAGAGGATTAAAAGACTTTTATATATATATATATATATATATATATATATATTTCCTCTTACAACTAACGTTTAAGATTGAATTAAGTTTAAAATCTCTTATCATATTTTAACCTTTAACTATTTTTTAAAGTTATGATTTTTATAATTATTAATTAACTATATATATTTTTTTCTATTACCATTTTGAAATGTGGAGGAACAATTTGTTTTGTCCAGAAGATGCAACATTGGACAAGGGTATAGTTATTCCTTATTATTTATTTTATTTGATATCTATGTCATAGGATAGTGGCTAGTTTTTGGATATTTAGTTCCAATTCTATAAATTGGAGACTTTGGCTATGTAGTATATAGTAATATCATGACCCACGCCCACTTTAATTTAATTGTGCTTTTATGATCATTTATAAATTTTTTTGTAAATCTACATACTTGCAAATAAATTTAGAATGTTCTGTAAGAGAAAATATAAACTCTTTTTTCAATGCCGAGAATTAGCTATCATAACTTTATGTGAACCATGAAAGAAATGATAATATATAGCATCGGTCAAACAAACATAAAAGTGAAAAAGAATAAATAACAAGTTATAGTCAATTTCACGCACTTCAATCTAACCCTAAAAGGTAATAAATATATATATCTATACAAAAAATAATAAGCTTCGTTTGCTTAACTGAAAAACTGAAAAGTATCTGAGGAATGATAGGGTGACACTTTTACCTGAGAAAGGTACAAAAATTATAAAAGTAAACTTTTATAATTTTTTGATAAAAAATAATGTGAAATAAATAATAAATATTTTATGTGTGAAAGTATTATTTCTATAATAAAGAGAAACGTAATCTATTAGAGCGAAATTAATGTAAGAGAAACATGACGCATTTCAAAAATTTTAAATACCATATGGTGATATTAGGAAGTGAAGTTTTGTATTTAATATTACATCGGTTGCCAACTGTAAAATTTTTCTTTTCCTCTTTTACTCTAACATAATTTACATAGAAAAAGTATCAATAGTCTCATTTGCATTGATGATTTAAATACCAAAATAATGTAAAAAAAAATAAGTATAGAAAGTAACATACAATAAATAATAACTTGTAATTATACTAATAAAGAGAAATACTATCATAAACTGATGTTTATGAATGATTACTGTATTTAATGTAATATTATTACTGATGAATCGTTATTTTATACTATTCACTTAGTTTTCGGAATCAAAATATATCAGTGAATTGTGTTTAATTCTCTATTATTGTCTTATTTTCACTATTTGGGCTTAATTAGACTATTAATTCTTATTTTAATTAATTTGAATTATTTTGGCCTAATTATTCCAATTATTATTTGCAGGACAATTTTGGAATCATATTTTGGGACTAAACCTCATTTACCAATTTCCACATCAACATTAGATTTTAATTTCATTTTTTAGTTTAGCTTTGGACTCATTTTTGGCCATATTTTGTAGAAGCCCCTGTAAAGGGCAAAACGGTAAATGGGGTCTTTAAAACCCCAAAAATCAGATTTCACATTCTCTTTCCCTTCATTTTCATTTTTTTCCCTTAGGTCTTGGAGGATAGTTGTGTTTTCCAGTCCCTACCCCCTGCTTGGGGGGTTTAGGTTTCATTATGGAAATTTTGTTTTCGTCTCTTACTTTCACTTGTATTTCCAGTTTCGTTTATTGCTTGTTATTGTGTTTTCAATTTCCTTTCTTGGTTCACATTTTGTTTTTGCATTTTCGTTTTTCGTTGTTGTTCCGTTTTCCAATTTCTGAATCCTTTTTCATTGCAATTTCGTTTTGTGCATTATGTTCCAGATTTAATGTTGATTTTCCTTTCATTTTGCTGTTGTAATTTCAATTTAATGTTAGCTTAGGTTTGCTTGGTCGGTCATTAGCGAAATTACATCGTTTCCTTAAGATTTCTAAGCTATAATTGTGTTTATGCTACTCTAACTTGGTTGATATTGAATCTGGTTGTGCATTTTCAATTGGATACACGCTTAATTTCCTAATTGGTGTTTAATCTTTGCTTAGTTCATGAAATTGTGTGGTGCATAATTGATTGAATATGACCATGGCATTTGCTTAATCCGCTTCTATGAAAACATGGTTAATCTTTGCTTAGTTGGTTAATTCATGTTTAATTAAGGGTTGAAGGAGTGAGTTTTGTTGCTAATCTATGATTGGAAGCATTGTAATTGAGTTAGTGACTAATCGTTGTCAATTAGTAGTTCAATTCGTGTTTTAGTTGTTTCAATTCAAGTCATCAAACTGTCCATAAACACCCTCACCAAGTGTTCGATCTAATTCCTGAACCAATATTTGGTCATTGAGTGATGACTTAGGAGTCACGTCCTAGTCTATAGTGCACTTAATTGCATATTAATTTGATTCGGGTACGACCTCGATCAATTACACAATAAATAAAAATTGATATTGTGAGTTGCTAAAATCAACAGTCCTAAATGATAGTATATTGAACAGAGTATTTAACTTTGTCTAACTTTCCTCTCAAACTAGTGGTGACATGGTCATGTCAAGGCCACAATTACTTCATTTTTTAGGACTTGATAACGTATGTAGTGCACATCTATCTCAATGTGTTCGAACTATGCATGACTGGATTAAAAACAATTGACTTTGAACTTAGGTTATCACTCCACAACATTGGTTTATGAGCATTGGTATTTTTAGTTTTGTTAGCAAAGATCTAATCCGCGCTACTTCAGCTATAACGTTAGCCATGACTCTATATTCTGATTTTGTGCTTGATTGTGATACTATCTTTTGTTTTGTTGAAGACCAGGAAACAAGAGTTTCTCCAAGAAACACATACCATCTTGCCATTGATTTTTTGTCATTAGTACTAGTTGCGTAATCTGCATCAGAACACCCCATTATGTCAAGATCATTTGAGGGTTTTATATGCAGACATAAGTTCATTGTTCCTTGAAGATATCTTATTATTCTTTTTATTCCTTGCCAATGATCCATGGTAGGTGTCTTCATCTATTGACTGTTGACAACAAAGGTAATGTTTGGCCTTGTGTTGGTCAAATATTGCAATGCACCTATGGCTTGCCTGTACAAATTAACATTGGTCATTGGTTCCCTTTTTGTAGTGAATTGTCTATCACCCATCATTGGTGTTGGACATGAAACCGTCTCCATGTTGAACTTCTTTAGAGTATCTTTTATGTACTTAGTTTGCCTTAGGTACATTCCACTGTCATTCTTGTGTACTTTAATGCTAAGAAAATAGTTCATATGTCCTAAGTCTTTTAGAGAGAATGCAACATTCAGTTGATTGATGAATGTTTCTAAGCACCAGAGATTGCTTCCTGTTATAATAATGTCATCAACATAAATGAGTAGGAATATCATATATTTGTACCTCTAAGAATGAATAAAGAAGAATCACTTAGAATTTTCTGGCTTGGTTGTCTCTTAGTCTATCACACCAAGCTCTTGATGTCTACTTCAAACCATATATGGCCTTGGACAATCTACATATATAATCTGGTTCGGTTGAGGCAATGTAGCCTTTAGGTTAATGTATAAAAATTGTTTCCTTTAGACTTCCATTTAAGAAGGCATTATTTATGTCAAGTTACCTAACATCCTAATTGAAATGTACAATGGCTAATATAATTCTGACAGAGTTGGACTTGACAATAGGGCTAAAAGTTTCATCAAATTTTATACATGCTATTTGCTGGAAACCTTTTGCAACAAGTCTTGCTTTTCTTCTTTCAATTGAACCATCCACTTTATACTTGGTTTTGAATATCCATTTTGAGTCTATGATGTTTTCTTGACCCTTGAATGACAGTAATGTCAAAGTTTGATTAAACATTAGAGCCTTGAATTCAGTGTCCATGGCTTGATTCTGGCTTCCTTAGAATTTTCTGGTTCTTTGTCATCTTCACGAACCTCTGTCAATCCTATGTATGATTGCTTAGGCTTGTAAATTACAGCTTTGCTTCTGGTCACCATCAAGTGAGTGTTGGTGTTGGGTTGATTGCTTTGAGTTTCACTATTGCTTAGGCTTGTTCTTGACTTTCTCTAGATGTACTGTTATCAGTAAAAGATTCACCAAGATCTCCTTCATTTGTACTAGTGTTGGCAGGACTATCACCTCTTATTTCTTCTTGATGAATTGTAGTATTGTTTTTTGGTTTAAGAGTATTATTGATAGTGGTATCTGGAGAGTAATTAGGAAGAAAAACTTACATAAGTTAAGTTAATTCTTTTAAAGAATTTCTTGTGTTAATGAAACCTTGATGAAAAGGAAAGTGATTCTCATTGAAAATCACATGTCTTGAGATGAAAATTCTCCTATGAGAGTTAATGCATTTGTATCCTTTGTGTGAATTATTGTAACCAAGAAACACAGACCTAGATGTATGAAACTGAAGCTTATTTTGATTATACGGTTTGAGACAAGGATAACAGGCACATCCAAAAGGTTTTAACTTTCCATAGCCAGGTTCTTTCTTGTAAATTAGTGAGTATGAACTTTTGTTTGGATTTATTGATGATGGTAGTCTATTGATTAGTAAATAATAGTTGAGAAGGCTTCTCATCAGTAAAGTAGGGGCATTTTGGCATGTGCTAATATGGTTAGGCCAAGTTCAACAACATGTTTGTGTTTTCTCTCAACACAACCATTTTATTGAGAGGTGTAGGGACAAGACATTCTAAATATAATTCCTGATTCTTAGGAAATTCTTTGAACCAATTTAAATTCACCACCTCCATCACATTGAATGATTTTAATTTTTCTATTAAACTAATTTTCAACCATAGCTTTGAAAATGGTGAAGGCATGTATAATTTCTTATTTTTGCTTTAAGAGAAAAATCCATGTGAATCAACTAAAAAATCATTAATAAAATGAACATAATATTTCAACCCAGATGGAGACAAAATTGGAGTAGGATCCCAAACATCTAAAAGTTCATTAGATGTGAGGAAAAGCCTTTGAAAGGTAACATATACAATTTCCTAAATTGAGAGGCTTCACTAAAAATGTGAATGAGTCACTACATGATGTTTTCACATTGCATTCTTTCAAGACCTTTTCAAGAGCTTTATTGCTAGGATGTCCAAGATTCCTTTGCCAACTTTCTTTAAAAGACATGTAGACATTATAGTCTTTATTGTCACATAGTTGATAGAGACCATTTTTAAGTTCCCTTTATAAAAGAGCTTTTCCTATTAGTTTATCTTTCAAAAATCAATAATTTTCATCAATGTGAATAAGAATATGGTTTAATCATTTTCGAGGTCTCTATTTTTACAGAAATCTCTCAAATAGGTCCTTCCATAATTTGTGTTCTTAATTAGGTTCTTATTCCTATATATTGAATCAATTGTACCCTTTCCGTCAATTGAAGAGAATGACGTTAACGTTCCAGTGACGTGGCATGCTGAATATGAAAATGGGAAGCATGTAGCAGAGTTAGGGTATTAGTGACGTGGATTTTGCAAATTTGAAATGAAAAAAATACGGGATTTCCTTAAATCCTTAATTTGAGAGAATCCCTAATTAAAATGGTGTATGAGGTGTTGGAAGCTTTTCTTCTACGTCGCCGAAGCCCGGGTGGTGAATGCACTTCTTCTTCTTCTAGCATAACATCAAAAGACCATTCATGTTGTTCTTTCACATGTGTTGAGATTGTTGATAAGGGGAGCACTGGTTTAGATGAACCCACAATCTCAATGATATCTGAGTTTTTTATGATGACAACACATAATTAATAACACACATGTATTTGGTGTTACATGTTATATGCTTACATGTTATATGCATTTTTGAGAACATGATTGCGTTGTCTATGTTGTTCATTGCATTTCACTGTGTTATATATGTGATTTTATACTTGAATGCATGACACATGTTGTTGGAAAAGCAAAACCACAAGCACTTTTGTTAACTTAAATTATGTGGCAAAACAACAATTTTAAGTCGATTTCATTATGGGGTGAGTCAATTAAAACTCGTGTATTTGCACAAACTTTTTCAAGTGTGCTGTGAGAGTTTTTCAAAGAGAAAAGTTTTCAAAACTGTTTTACTCTGTTATAAAGTCGATTACATGCGTATTGAATTCGACTGAGTTTGTTATGTTTGGAATAACTGTTAATGCTTGATATAACTATCACAACGACTATATTTTTAAATATGTTGACCAAGCATTAAATGAAATTCGACTGTATTAATTGTATATTCAATTAACTACATTGATTGCTACTAACTACAATAACAGAATTGCTATATTTGAATGCATTAGTAGCTTAGTGGATTAAAATGCGTCAGAGTTGTGTTTATCTATAAACTGACGCGAATTTGATTTTTGTAAGAACTTTTCTGAATCTAACAGTTTGTGATATCTTTTGCAGAAAGTGCATTCTTACAGAAAAAGAGAAAGAGCTCCAAGAAACAAGAAGTGATTGTGGTGATCATCTACTTGTGGATTCTTGAAGGACACTGGATGTAGGCTTGGCAGAACCAGTATAAAAACTTAGTGTTTGATCTTTCTATCCCTACACTCTTTTATTCAGTCGACTTCTTATTGTACTCAATCGATTTAATTTCCACTGCATAAACAAGTCTTTTTACCTTGCGTTTCAAGAAAGTCATAANAAATTTGAAATGAAAAAAATACGGGATTTCCTTAAATCCTTAATTTGAGAGAATCCCTAATTAAAATGGTGTATGAGGTGTTGGAAGCTTTTCTTCTACGTCGCCGAAGCCCGGGTGGTGAATGCACTTCTTCTTCTTCTAGCAGAACATCAAAAGACCATTCATGTTGTTCTTTCACATGTGTTGAGATTGTTGATAAGGGGAGCACTGGTTTAGATGAACCCACAATCTCAATGATATCTGAGTTTTTTATGATGACAACACATAATTAATAACACACATGTATTTGGTGTTACATGTTATATGCTTACATGTTATATGCATTTTTGAGAACATGATTGCGTTGTCTATGTTGTTCATTGCATTTCACTGTGTTATATATGTGATTTTATACTTGAATGCATGACACATGTTGTTGGAAAAGCAAAACCACAAGCACTTTTGTTAACTTAAATTATGTGGCAAAACAACAATTTTAAGTCGATTTCATTATGGGGTGAGTCAATTAAAACTCGTGTATTTGCACAAACTTTTTCAAGTGTGCTGTGAGAGTTTTTCAAAGAGAAAAGTTTTCAAAACTGTTTTACTCTGTTATAAAGTCGATTACATGCGTATTGAATTCGACTGAGTTTGTTATGTTTGGAATAACTGTTAATGCTTGATATAACTATCACAACGACTATATTTTTAAATATGTTGACCAAGCATTAAATGAAATTCGACTGTATTAATTGTATATTCAATTAACTACATTGATTGCTACTAACTACAATAACAGAATTGCTATATTTGAATGCATTAGTAGCTTAGTGGATTAAAATGCGTCAGAGTTGTGTTTATCTATAAACTGACGCGAATTTGATTTTTGTAAGAACTTTTCTGAATCTAACAGTTTGTGATATCTTTTGCAGAAAGTGCATTCTTACAGAAAAAGAGAAAGAGCTCCAAGAAACAAGAAGTGATTGTGGTGATCATCTACTTGTGGATTCTTGAAGGACACTGGATGTAGGCTTGGCAGAACCAGTATAAAAACTTAGTGTTTGATCTTTCTATCCCTACACTCTTTTATTCAGTCGACTTCTTATTGTACTCAATCGATTTAATTTCCACTGCATAAACAAGTCTTTTTACCTTGCGTTTCAAGAAAGTCATAAAGGCATAATATTTGGTGAAAAAGACTTTGAAAGTTTTAAATTTTATACTTCACCAATTCAGCACCCCTCTTGGTGTGAGAAATTGAGCCATTCTTTTTTAACAATTGGCACTAGAGCTGGTTTTCATAAAATACTTGAAAAACTAGTCGATTAGTGTTTTCATTAAATCGACTGATCCTGGAAAATGGCTTTCAATTTTCATACCTTTGGTGAAGGTGCATCCACAAATAGACCACCACTATTTGCTAGAGAAAACTATGTTTTTTGGAAAATTAGGATGCAAATCTTTCTTGAATCCGTGGATAAAGGAGTTTGGGATGCAACTCTAAACGGTCCGTATGAACCCACTCAAATTGTGAATGGAAAAACTGTTTTGAAAAACTTTTTTGAGTGGACTCAAGATGAAAACCGTAGAACACAATATGATGTTAAGGTTAGGAATGTAATACAAGACTACCAAGGAAATGGATGAATTTTTCAGGATATCACAATGCAAGACTACCAAAGAAAATGTGGGAGGTTCTTGAGGTTACGCATGAAGGAACAGATGAAGTAAAAAGGGCCAGAAAGAACTCTCTTATACAAGAGTATGAGTTATTCAGAAAGGAAGCAGGAGAGACGATCTATGAGGTACAAAAACGATTCACACACATAGTCAATCACCTCATGGCTCTCGGAAAAATGTTTGATAAAGAAGAAATCAACATAAAGATCTTGAAAAGTCTCAATAGAAGTTAGCAACCGAAAGTCACTGCTATATCTGAATCAAGAGACTTGACCAACATGAACATGGCTACATTGTTTGGAAAACTTAGAGATCATGAATTAGAGCTTGGAAGGCTAAATGAGGAAGAAGAAATTGAAGAGAAGAAATCAATTGCTTTAAAGGCTAAAAGCAAGAGAGCTACAAAGATTCATGAACCTGAAACTGAATCAGATGCAGATATACCAGAAAAGGAAATGATGAATATGATGGTAAGAAAATTTAACAGATTCATGAAAAATAAAAATTCTGCAACTAACAATGCATGTTTCTCAAGAGGAGGAAAGAAGAGCTCAAGAAGCAACACTGTTCAATGCTATGAATGTGGAAAGGATGGTCATATCAAGCCTAACTGTTTAGACTTAAAGAACAAGTAGAAAGAATTCTCCAAGTATCCTCAGGACAAGAACAAGAAGCAGAGGAAAACTTATATTGCTCTGGAAAACAATGATGAAGACTCTTCAAGTGATGATGACAATAATGTTGAAGAGGAGTCAAACTTATGCTTTATGGCAGGCTCTGCACAATCTGATGATGATAGTGATCGTGAATTTGAAAATGAACCAATAGAAGTCAAGTACTACATGCTACTGTATGCATTTCAGGAAATTCATGCAAAGGCCATGCGACTTTAGTATAAAGTGAATCGTTTATCATCTAAGAGAAGAAATTATGAATACAAAATTGATAATCTTGTGCAGGATAATGAAAAGCTTGAAAAAGATCTTGAAGAAGGTCTAAAATCTGCAAAGACAGTAAAGACCGAAGTACAAGTTATTGAGAAAGAATGTGGTAATTGTCCTTGACATGTTGAGCAAGTTGAGTACTTAGCTAGCACGTTGGAAAAATTACTCAAGGCAAAGAAAATCTTGATGCTATGTTAAGATCATCTGGAAGAGCTATCTACAGACAAGGTATTGGTTATAAAGCCAAAAGTAATAGGATAAACTCAAAGAAATTTATTGATTTGAGTAAACCTACTACTAATGCATGCTTTTACTACAACAAAATTGGTCACACTGTTAGAAACAGCTATATTTTAGAAATGTTGGTGTTCCAAAGGGAAAATACAAATGGGTTCCCAAGGAACAACTTCCTGCTACTAACAAGACAGGACCCAAACTCAAATGGGAACCAACGTCAAAACCGTTTAACTGTTGTTCAGTTGTTAAGATGTCGTCAAGTGTACCGAATCTTATCAAGTAATATAAAATGGTAAGACCAAGTATCGTTTCCCAAGAGACTCACGACACTAGACTGTCATGTAATTACTTAACTAATTAAGACTTTTGAAGAACAATTTGGAATTTTGAATGCAAAGCAAGAAAGTAAATATGAATGCTCTTTTGACCAATTCAAAAGAAAAACACAAATGTGAATGAATGATATTGAATATGAGATGAATATGTTGTTGTGGTTTAGATTTCACCTAGTTTACTCTTATGCATATATGAATTTATCTTCTTCATTCAATTGTTAACATCACTCTCTAAATTACTTAAAACCCGATCCCTCGGCGAAGAAAGCCTATCCTTAATTACTAGACCACAATCCCTTGCATCCCTAATAATTAATTCTGCATTACGATTAGGAGCTCAAGATGACCAAAATTCATACCCCATCCCTGAGCAATACTTCTTTTGGGAGCAATCCTCCAGAACATGAATTGTAAGATACCTCCTGGTACTCATGCAAATCATACATAATGCCATGAATGAGTTAAACATAACAAACATTGAGTAAAGAAGAATTACCCTAACAATTGATGAAAGAAGCATATATAATTAAGATCAATTCAAATACATGAGAGTTCACAAGGTTACATCATCCCCCAACAACAAATAATGTTTAGTTCTCCATTGTCATGGAGAAATTAGATGAACAATGGAATGTAAAAGATAGAAAAACCCTAAAAACTGAAGAGGAGAGCTTCCACATCCACTTCTGCCTCTAGAGAATTGAAGAAAATCTAAATTTGTGTTAATTCTATCAAGAGATACCCTCTCTAGGTCGAGCTAATCCTTAAATAGGGCTGAATTTGGCCAGGGGCCAACGTTGCCATCGCTCAACGCCCCTACTTAGGGCGTTCAGGCGTGCTTGCGAGAGAATGGCGCTTAGCGTCCAATGGAGGCGCTCAAGCGTGAAACGTTGCAGGAAAGATGGCGCTCAATGCCCCAAAAAGGGCGCCCACGCGTGACTGTGAAGCTCCAGCGCTGAGGGTCATCAAAAGGACGCCCAAGCATGAGTGCGACGTTTTGCAACCTTCTCTTCTGGTGCTCTTTCTTTCCTTTATGAGTTCCAACTTCTTGACAACTTAACTCCTCTTCCAATTCATCCCAATTTCCTACAAAACCAAGGAGATTTAGTGATCAAATCTTCAGGTGTAACCTCAACTTTCTTATTTCCCAAAATAAACCAAAATCAAGAGAACAAACAAGTTTCTAAGTTAATAAGGGTTCATTTGATATTAAAATTTACTCTCAAATAATGGTGAAATCAACCGTTATCACAATCCCAAACTTTAAACTTTGTTTGTCCTCAAGCAAAACAAAATGTAACTCAACCTAAACAACACTTTAATGATTTAACATATCACAAACACTTTCTTCCAAGACAAGTAATCACCCAAAGCTGCTTATCAAATCTCAGTCAAGATATATTGATGCATTGGTCAATCAAATTCACTATTATGCTCATATCATCACAACATACAACAAATGCAACTCATGAATGATCAACAGCCAAGCAAGAATGTTATCTTATAATGCATTGAACTAATCCTCTCCATTGTTTCACTCAAAAAGTGTTTCACTCAAGCACTCAAAAGTGTATAATGAGGTACACACATGCACTCTACTATCACCATGTCACATGAATCAACTTTGCCTTTCATTTAACCACAAACAAACACACTCAGAAGCAAGTTATCATCACAAGGACTTTTTAAGGCTTGTAACGTGGCTGGGCTAAGAAGAAAAATTGGTTTTTCTATACAACAAAGTTCCTTGAGTTAAGAGAGTGCATAATTCATTCATTCACATGAACAATTCATCTCTCTTTTACTTTTTATGTGAGAAACCAAATTTTCAATTTATTCCCAACTTCACTTACATTGAGCTCATCCTTTCTTCTTTTATTTTTACTTTTGCTCAATGCTCTTTCATGAATTTCAAAAAGTTCTTTTTTGTTTCTCACTACCCCAAACTTGAAACATTCTCCATTACCACATACACATACTCTACTCAACTCAAGGTAAGGATTTCAACAAGGGTTTTTCAACTTCCAACTTTAGGCTCAAGGTGCAAAGGATAAAGAAAAACATTGATCTTTGTTGGGTTCACCTATAGACATTGGCTCTAAGGGAGAAGAAAAACATGACCTTAATCATTTGTAACAAGCAAGCAAGTTGTTTAATCATAGAAACGTAGGCAAAATGAATCATGCTTCCAAAGCAATAACATTCAATCAATCAAAAACTCTAGAGCCCAACCTCTCACAGGTTAACTCAAGTTCCACAATTTGATAAACATCCGGCCAAGCACATTAATCACAATTAACATCATGCATAAGTTTCTAGCAATCATGAGCAACCACTTGCATTATAAGACTTGACCATGCATCATCTCAACATCAATCACACAATAAAACAACACAAGATAGCAATTACTCATCACACACATATTATAGCCAAACCATCCAAACATATCATTAAGCTGAGTACATATTTCAAAGCCATAGTTCCACAAATTAAAGTAAAAGAAAAAGAAAACTCCTGGTAAGATAGCATTCATCAGTAAATGTTATCCAGCATCCATCAGTAGATGCTTCCCATAGATCAACCCCGACTATCATCTGAGTGATCCTCCTCATCTTCATCATCTTTCTATTCCTCCTCTTCTTCTTCATCTTCCTCCATAGTCGTGGCACCAGAGGCTCTAGCTCCTTCCCCCTCCTGAGTTGGATCTGCAGGCCAAGCAACATAAGCCTGGAATTCTTCCTAAGTCATGAACTTCCTCTCAGGAAAGGCGAAAGTCATATTCATCATTATAGCCTGCTCGCCTCTATACAACGCCTCCATCCTAGACTCCATTAGAGACATGTACATGTCTCTCATCTGGATTGGTTCAACATCCTGAGCCTGCCCCTGCTGATTAGCTGTGGCACTCTCCTGTGAACCCTTGGAGGCTGAGGTGCTAGCATAGGTATTCCAGCTTCATCTAGCATGCAGTACTGGGTACAGTATGACACATCAATTTCCTTCCTAGGTCTTTCAAATGGAGGATGTGAGACATTCACCCCTACTAACTCGCATAAATGGGTGATAAGAGAAGGATGCCCTAGAGGTGCCTTGTTGCTGACAGAATGGGCACAATTTTTTATTTTATCAACTATGACGTGCCCCAAATTAATATTCATCCCTCTGGGAACACAAAAAAGGAATACTGCCTTGTTTGTAGTAATATCAAACACATGGGAGCAAGGTTGGATATTAGCATGTGTAAATGCCATCCAACATTTAGCCAATAGGGTCAAATAAGTCCTCCTGATGTGGATGGGTGTATCATTCCTGTTCCTCTGAAACCTCCCACCTGGCATGCACAATGTTTGTTCCACCTCAGCATAATTGATGTCCTCATCCATAGCTAGAACAAACTGACATTGCTCTTTAGTCCATTCAGACCTAAGGAAACTGTTGATGGTGTCAGCATCATAGGGAATTCTCTACCCTCTCACATAACTGCTATAACCCTCATAATTGTTTCCAAATCCCCTGGCATTGGTGTAGAACTCCTTCACCACGGCTATGTTGCCCGATGAAGGGTAAGAGATTACATTCTCCCACTGCCTCCTTCCTAGCTCTCTTTCAAACTCAGGTGCCATGAAAGGTATCAGTCCCACCTTCCTCTCCATCAAAAGTCTCCTGTTCTGGACCGTCTGAAAATGCCTCTCATGCATTTGTGAGAGGAATTTGTTGGAATAGATATGTTCCTTTCTTTTCTATCCTCTATCATCAGTGTGCTTCACACACTTCCTAGATGATGAGGCCATACCTACACCACAATAGAACACAATATTCTACTAATGAATATTTGATAGGCTGTTGTTGAAGCTATCAAATTAATACTACATTTCAAGGCAACTTCAGTATTGTCAAGTAGTATTCAAGAAAGTAGATAAGGTTAAAGTAACCCTGAGTCGTCTCCTAACGAATACAGAATTGCCTTTTAACATTTGAATCTTATGAATGCAATGCAATGTTCAAGAATAAAAATGATGTTTGGAGAAGGTTTAAAGAACAAATAAGAAACTTAAAAATGATTATAATGAAATAGGCTAATTCCACTGCTTTTCCATGATAGATTCATCATTCATTATTCACAGATAATTGTTCAATTGATTATTATTTAAGTTTCAAATTAATTAAAGTACATTCTTAATTAATTTGAGGGCGATCATGCACTTAACCAAGGTAAATTCTCAATCAAATGCAAAACCTGTCTAGATTATTCACAATGAATTCAACCAAAGTACATTCTCAATCAAATCCTATTGTGTTTAATCATGTCTATTCTTAAATCGCCTAACCAAATTAAAAACTAATCAATCAAAGTAAATTCTCAATTGATTATTGTTGAAATTATTACTAATCAATCAAAGTACATTCTCAATTGATAGTAAAAACCATTTAATCATATGAAAGTTCCTAAATTAAATCATAGTAGATTCTCAATTAAACCTATAAACCCTAAAACTCATATAATCAATATTCATGTAGATTCAAACACATTATGATGCAAAAATCTTTGCTTTTAATTTGATAGAGAGATGAAAGACATAGAGAGAGAACAACTTAAATCAATAATGAAAATAAACAATTGCATTAACTCAATCTAACCTTAGAATCCATAATGGAATTACAGCAGAATAGCCCAAGATGCTTAGCTCTCCATGAATGGAGTTGAATACAAGATGAAAATAAGAGAGAGAGAAGTGGTGAATGAATGAATGAATGAATGAAGTGAAGACCCCCCTGGGTCTCTTTATATAGAGCTTGATTGGGCTTTGACTCTGAATATTCATTTGAGAGAATCTTTTATCTTATATCTTCCAAATAACTAAAAGATTTAGATAATTATAACATTATTTGGAATATATTTTCTGTTGATATTCCCAAATTAAATTAATTCAACAACTGAATTTTATCTTTTAGCTTTTCTGACTTTCCAAAATTGCACAAATGCCCTAAAATTTCTTCTATCTGCACTTTAGTCCCTTCTGAATTTCCCAAAATTGTACCAGAAATCCCTGTTTGACCAGACTTTGACCAGAGAAGGCTTGTTGACCAGCTTTGACTCATATGGTCGTGGCCAATGCGAACTCGCCACCTGTCAGCCCCTTTCCCACCCAAAATTAGGGTTTTGCAGATTGGGGGAAAGGGCTTTCTCTATGCCCTGAAGGTTGTTCCTGGTGACTCTGAACTCGCGTGGAAAACCATGGCGACGCATCTGGCTCGCGCGGTAGGGATTTCAGTGTTGACGGCGAGGCTTGGTTGATGGAGAAGTCGTGATTGCGTTCTATTTCTGGGTTTTCTAAATGCAGGTGCGTGTTGATGGTGGCTGTGGAGGTTGTTGGGTTGAAGCAGCGACGACATTACTGGCGCGGGATGGAGTTTCAAGGCGACAAGAAGGTCGCGCTTTGGTGGTTGTTTGGATCTGCGGTGTGGTTCCACGGTGGCGGCACTGGTGCATTCTGCGTCGCGGCGGAGGTTGAAGATGGTGGCGGAGCGCATGGTACGCGAAGACAAGCACGGTTGCTGTGCGACGGCGCTGTGCGTGAGGAAGATGATGGTTGCCGTGTGTGATGGACGGTGGTGCGGGAAGGTGGTGCACAACATGCGGTGGTTGCCATGGAGGAGGCTCTCGTGATGTTGGTGTCGCGGCCTCGCGATTCTGGCAAGGATGGTACGCGAGGAAGGTGAAGGAGCTCGCGGCTGATACGGGACGACAGTGACGGAGGTGGTTGCGTGATGGTGACCTGCGACGGTTGTGGATGGTGTTGGGTGAAGCAGCAGAGGCGATAATTGACGGCGAGTCCGCGGCGGCTAAGGTGGTTGCTGGTGGCTGACGGCGCCTAGGGTTGGATTTGGGAATTAGGGTTTCTAGGGGAGAAGATGATGATGTGGCAGAGAGGGTTGATGTGGCAGCATGTGGTTGGTCTATTTGGTGTGCAGAGGATTAATGACGTGGTAGAATCTGGTGGAGTTTGGCTTAGGAGGGGTAAGAACAGGAAACTTAGGGAGGTGTATTAGAAAAGGCTTAGTGTTTGGGCTTGGTTGTTGGCCTGTTTCAGAAATAGGAGTGTATGTAGGGATTTTAGGAGGTGCAAGGGTAAAGTTTGTCTGTTTGGCCCATCTGTACGTCTCTTTAATTCCCAAACCCAACAATTCCAATCATCACAAATCATCTTCAAATCAATCATTCAAGCACATGAATTTCATCAAAAATTTAATTTTAAAGCATAAATGTGGGCATAAATATGCACTCATCACACCCCCACACTTAAACTATGCATTGTCCTCAATTATGCTTTATAAAATACAAAGAAAAAGTATGAGGGAACTTACCTCCTTCATGGTGGAAGGAATGCTAGTGGGACTTCATTGGAAAAGTCATCCTGGATAGGAATGTTATCTTTTCCCTTTTCAATCGTACTAAGATGGTCAACTACTACATTATGTGACCCACTTCTGTCTTGAATAGGAGTCAACTTTTCCTTCTCGTTCTTGACCATTGTGATTCCATATTTCTCGGGAACCATATGTATAGGGCACACCCAAGTGCTGTCAGAATTTGAATATATAAGACCTGTTTGTAGCAACTTGGTGTCCTTCTTTTTAACAACCCCCATCAGTTGAGGATTTAGTCTTCCTTGAGGTTGTCTCACTTGTTTAGCATCCTTCTCCAAAACGGGTAGTTGTACCACAGATGGCAACATCTTACTGCCTAAGGTATTCTCAGTCACCTTAACATCACACTCGGACGCAACAGAGGTATCATCTATTAATACTGCATCCTCAATATCACCTACTTTACAGTTTCCTTTTTCGTCCAAAATTAGGGACGACATATTTGAAAAAGAAAAATTGTTTACTACATCACTTGATAATTCAATACAAAACAAAGAATGATCTTTAATCTGGTGCTTCCCAGCTTCCAACACGTTGAACCGCACCTTCTCGTCTCCTATCTCCATTGTCAATATCCTGCATGCACATCTATCTTGGTTCGTGCTGTCATCATGAAGGGTCTTCCCAAGATAATAGTTGTTGGAGTGATTCCTTCATCATCCTTCATGTCCAAGATATAAAAATTTGTAGGAAAAATTAATTTGTCTACTTGGACAAGGACGTCCTCAAGCACACCTGCAGGGTTAACTGTGCTACGGTTGGCCAGTTGAATGACCACACCAGTAGTCTTAAGAGGTCCCAGAGATAGAGAAGTAAACACTAATAAAGGCATTACATTTATGGAAGCCCCTAAATCTAGCATG